>JALLKD010000694.1:0-18786 GCA_023509735.1 Fusarium liriodendri | reverse complement strand
CAATCTCACCATTGTCGCTGGAGTCTTTGGATTGAAGCCCATACCGACTTTTTCGCCAGACACGATGAATGACAAGACGCAAGCTGCTCATGCACAAGGCATTCGAGAGCTTGTGGCTAGAGACAAGAATCATCCTTCTGTAGTTTTATGGACCATTGCCAATGAGCCGGCGGCTAGTGAGCCAGGAGTCCGTGAGTACATGGAGCCGCTGGTGACCTTGACCCGCGAGCTGGATCCTACTCGCCCTGTCTGCTTTGCAAACGAAAAACAGGCCAGCATCCACAAGGATCTAATCGCCGATCTGTTCGATGTCATCTGTCTGAACCGTTACTACGGCTGGTACCTAAATACTGGAGATCTAGAGGCAGCTGAGGAAGGCTTGGAACAAGAATTACGAGAGTGGGAGGGAAAATACGGCAAGCCCATCATCATGACGGAGTATGGGGCCGACACCCTTGCAGGTTTACACACAGTCGGGGACGTTCCTTGGAGCGAGGAATACCAAAGCAAGGTTCTGGAGATGTCCCACCGCGTGTTTGATCGAGTGGAGAGCGTGGTTGGTGAGCAGGTGTGGAACTTTGCCGACTTTCAGACGCCTTCAACATTCATCTTTCGAGTTGATGGCAATAAGAAGGGTGTTTTCACTCGAGATCGTAGACCAAAGAGTGCAGTGCAGGTTCTCAGGAAGAGATGGACCAACATGGCTCAGAATCGAGCTTCGAAGTGATAGATAGTAATAGACTGTGTTCTTGTATCACAGATCCTTCCGTAACCATAATTGCGCTCACGCCTTTGCTATTTGACTACCAACGCTGTTGCCGATGCTGCTGCCGCCCTTGAAGTTGTCCAGGCTTGTCCTCACCAACATTGCGTGATCCTTGTCGAATACCCACCGATCCTCTTGAATCCATCTTCTTCATCCCGCGTGACCTCTTGAGGCCACAAGCATATCCGGAGTTTGTCCGACCCTTGAGTCTAGAGCACGAGTCGTGAAGAAATCTCGAGTTTAGCTCAAACTAAACCGTGAAGGGTTGGTCGTCCCACACCGGCTCTGGAGCAATGGCCGGCCGACCACTACTCCGAATTCCACACCTACCAACGGATCCGTGAAATCCTTGTTCCCCCAATAAGCTACATGCTCGAAGCGACGTTAACCAGGGCTGACAGCTAGTCCGGGGCTATTGACACATTCCCCACGTTGTTGAATGAGGAGAGAACCCGCTAGGCTCTCCGCAATCAGCTCGTGGCGACATGTGGAGATCCGGGGCAAGTGACTCTTTTGACGACCTTGAACCGTACATCAGACAAGGTCTGTTCGGTCTACTCTCCGAGTTTTTGTGAGTTGTTGAAGCATATAAACAGCCCTTACCTCTGCTTGAATCACCATCAACCTTTGATCTTCATCCAGCACCAGCATCAACATGAACAAGGAACAAGCAGACGTTGTCCAGGAGGAGCACGGTGAGAAAGGAGCCCATGAGGCCACCGCTATCACTTCAGCCTTTGCTGGTTTGACCCGTGCTCAATGCGTCAAGAAGTTTTGGAGACTCTACATCACTGGCCTGGGCGTTTCCTTGGCAGGAATGTAAGTTGATCATTACAACACTGAACCATGCTGACTTGATAGGTATGCTGGCTATGCCAATTCGGTAATTGGCAGCATCATTGCCAATGAGGGCTTCATTCAGTACTTTGCAACCGTTGAGGACCCCGACACTGGAAAGCCTGCTCTCAATGCTCAACACATCTCCCTCTGGTCTGCCTGTTACTTTATCACGTCGATTCTGATCCAGACTATCGCCCCTGTCACTGCTGATAAGTTTGGACGCAAGTTTAACATGTGGGGAGTTACCTTTTTCCTCACTACGGTAAGTTTTCAACCAGATCTTTTGACCAGTGCTGATTTGTTAGTCTGTTGTTATTCAAGTTGTTGCTCCCAACTGGTGGGTTCTCCTGATTGCCCGACTTGTGGCTGGCTGCGCTGGTGGCATGTTGTCTACAAGCTGCATGGTTTACATGTCAGAAGTTGCCATGCCCCAGTTCCGTGGTGCCCTACTCGGTAGCTTCTCTCTCTCATTTGCACTTGGTCAGGTGTTTTTGGCTGTGGCTCTCAAAGTCCTTGAGGAGACCGATGTAATGGCTTTCCGTCATATCTTTTACTCCGAGTTTGTCTTTACCGGGCTATGGCTATTCCCTATGCTCTACCTTCCCGAGTCCCCTGGTAAGTGCTTCGATGGTGTATTGGCCCCTGTTAACGTAAGTAGCTTGGTATGCTTCCAAGGGTAGAGATGAAGAAGGCAAGAAGGCCCTTCGAAAGCTTGTAGGAAACGTGGAAGGGTACGACTTTGACCACGAATACTCTGTCTTCAGATACGAGTTTGTGGAATCATTGTCCATGGCAAAGCACGGCGATGAGAACTCTGACTGGAAGGCCCTTTTTACCAGCAAGGTCAACCTGAAGCGTGCCGTCATATCTACGCTTCCTTTTACCTTTCAGAACATTGTTGGCGTCCCTCTCATGTTTGGATATACCACCTACTTCTTCCAGCTGGCTGGTGTGGATGATCCCTTCCTCGGCAACATTGTCAAGCAAATGGTTCTTGTTGTGGGTATTCTAATCTCGTTCTATACCGTTGACAAGGTAGGAAGAAGGACTCTGGTCATTGCAGGTGGCGCTGCTATGGCAACCATCTGCTTTATTGTTGGTGGGCTCGGCTTCATGAAGCAGACCAGTGCATCTGGCATGGCTCTTGTCGCTCTGTGCTCTCTTTGGGCGTTTGTATATGCAAACTCACTCGCTCCAATTGGTAAGTTTACAGGCTTTTCTTTGACTTGTACTAACTTTTAAAAGGTTGGATCAGTCTGGTTGAGATTTCCAGTCCCAGTCTGCGAGCCAAGACGACCTCCATTGCCGTTACTATTCAGTACATGACAGGCATTCTCTTTGTAAGTACTTTCCAACGTATAACGTCAGCGTCTAATTTCTGTAGAACTATACTGTTCCCCTGATGCTGTCAAACCAAGGAGCTGGATGGGGACAAAAGATTGGCTTATTCTTTGGTGGCATCACTCTGGTCTACCTCATTCCATGTGTTTTGATGTTCCCCGAAACCAAGGGACGAACCTATCACGAGTTGGATGAGCTCTTCGAGCAACGTGTCCCGGCTTGGAGATTTGCTTCCACCAAAACCTCGCACCAATTGGAGCTTGAGGCCAAGGCGACAGAGACTGAGAAGTCTTGAACAAGGCAATGCACTGCAGCTACTGGATAGGTTTATGGAAGCAGTGGCTTCTACAAAACTGATGGGGAGTTGCTACCACGGAAGGGGTAGAGGTCATCTGAGACAGGTATCACTGATACAGTGATACTCGACTGCAAGGCCTTTCAATAGATCGCGCGATACGACACGCTTGTTGAATGAATAGTGAATGAGTTGAGAAAGGAGTTGCGTATTGGCATGACTATCACTATGAAACCAGTCCAATAGTGTGCTCGATGCCTTCTTTGAGACGTGGTTGATAACGCCAGCTTATTCAGTCGCCGGCTTCCCCCATGTCCTGAATGTACAGTTTTACACCCTCATAGCAGCCAAGATACAATCCACTTCCAATTGTAGCCGCCACGCATGTAAGAGTAAACCCTCGAAACAAACCGGGCATACCTTCTGTGTGTAGGGTCTCTTTTGCAATGTTGAGAAAACTGACAGAGGGTCGTCTAGATCTTTCGAGTGTCTCAATGCCATGGCCTCCAGCAGTAAGTCTCATCCTTGTTTTGATAACATCAATCGGAACCAGGAAACAGGAAGTAAAGCCACCAGCAAGTCCTGCGCTAAGTGTGCTCACTTGAACCTGCATCGACGTGCTAGCTGCCAGTTGAGGGTCTGTTTCGCTCATTTTATCCAGTATCTGTGCTTTGATGTGCTCGTAGATTCCAAAGGTCAGGCAAGTTCCTGGAAGGTGACTAGCCAGCAACGCAGAGTATCCCGTCCATAATCTTGCAGGGTGAGTTGAGAATTGCCGGAAGGCCTGAATCGTGTACCAGCCCCATGGTTTCCTTGGTCCTCCCTGTTGGATCTGGGCATTCTGCTTCAATACTTCTGCAGGATTTGAGATTGCACAGTTTACAAGCTCAGCCACACCACTGCTGGCTACATGAACTGCCCATGGAGGGACATGAAGGTATCCTGACTCTTGAAAGGCACTCTTCATGCCTTCGTATATGACGAAGAAAGCAGCAGACGAGGGTATTCCGGTGAGTAGAGTGGGCCCAAACCCTTGATAAAGGCCTCTAAACAAATTCTGTTTAATCCGGCCATTGGACTTGTATCGGATGGCGTATAGTGGGGATTGGACGCGCGTAATGATTGTTTCCATGGGGTGGACAAACAAATCCGCGCTCAATCCGGCAACGACGGCAGCCTGAAGTCATGAGCGTAGTACATCATCAAGAGGAGTTTCTTACCGACCAAACCTCTGCACCAGTTCCAAATGACATGATTGTCTGGCGCTTGAGGACATTGCAGTGATGGGTAATGATTGAGAAAGCTTGTTGAACCAGGACAGGATGAGTAATCGGAAGCCGCGGGCTCCAATTCTATTCTTAGCTGGAGCAGTCTAACCGAGAACGGTAATTTTCAGGCGCATTTTACGAGCTACCCGGGACCTTGACATTTGAGTTAAGGTGTTGATCCCTACTATACAGTCGGAAAGTCATGACAGCAGCTATTATTCCGAGTATGAGGCAATGATGGCTTCATATTAACTTTGCAGTCAAGTCTGCACTCAAAATGACTGCCTTGAGCACTGAAAGCTGGACTCCAAAATGGGTGGAACGCAGCAGCTCACCTCTGATCAATTCAGACTTTTACCTCGGCGTCAAATACCAGCCAACTGGCTCGTGATTTGAACACGCTACAGCTAATCACTTTCGATACTTTTTGATGGCATCTCCAATGCCCTCTCCTCGCTGCAACGCCTCCAAGGTGTGAGCATCCATCTCGGCACGCTCTTTGCACAGCTCAATGACTTGATCCATCAATGATGTAGGCACCACAACAACTCCGTCAGCATCTCCGACGAGTATATCCCCGGGATTAATCCATAGATCGTCCTTGAACTGCAGTGGAACGTTGATTTCGGACGCCCGAGTAAAGGTATTGGACCCCAAAGTCGAGGTATCCCGTGCAAAAACCTGAAATAAGCTTAGAACTTGTGAGAGACAAGAGACTTACTGGAAATCCCAGCTCGCGATGCTCATTAATATCGCGAATGCGTCCATCAATGACTGCTCCGCCAGCCCGCAACGCGCTCGCCCGTGTCGACATCAGACCACCCCAACAGGCAGAGTATAATCCCTTGGGTTGCTGGATATACATGATCTTTCCAGGTTCATTACAGTCGGCAAAGTGTCTCTCAGGCTTTGGAGCATCGGTATCGTTCATGGTGACCATCTTGACCGTGATGGCTTGCCCGATGGTCCTGTGTGGCCCAGAGCGATGGGCGGGGGACCACATGTGGATGCCATCGAGAAATCCTCCGTAGGGATACTTGAGTTTTACCAAGGCATCTCCGATCTAGAAATGTCAATTTCGTCCTTTCTAAAAACTTGAACATACATCGCAAGACGTAAAGACGCTCAGCCGTTTGATGGACGCTTTGAGGCTCATTGTGATGTTGGTGATTGAGCCAAGTTTGTGCGCGGATTTAGCGATCGGCTTATTCCGAACTACGTCACCATTAATCGCTTTTGATGCGGAGCTTCGGACTTATCCGATCAGCACCTTCACTTCGTCTCTCCTGACAATGTTGAACTCTCGCGCGACAGGCCTCACGAGAATGTCTTTCGAGAATGACGTAGTTCTCCCCCCGATAATTGAGTCGGCTCCAGCCGGATTTGAAGCTGCCGACTCGCCGTCTCCTCGTCGCGGACTCAAAAGAATCTCTGCTGCCTGTCAGAGATGTCGCCGAAGAAAGCAAAAGGTACGAACCTCGTCCATTTATGTGCCACTGCTTACCATCAAGTGTGACGGAAAACTTCCGATCTGCGGGTCATGCGCCGCAGCGGCTGTTCCATGTGTTCCGTCAGACCGCCTGGTGGTCAAAGTGGATAGAGATTGCGAGTGCGATCACCTCAGGAGTCAGGTAGAGAGCCTGAAAGGTCGCGTGAGGGAGCTGCAATCCCAACTGGCCCTGCACAGGGATCATGATCTCCGACAGCCAATTGGCGAATCCGCCGACGGAGCAGGCAGCTTGGAAAAGTTCTACCGAGGTCGCATGCTTCTTCCGACGTTTCGAGGATCAAACGCCCATAGCCCCGAGGTTGGCTTTATGAGCAGTCCCTGGCAACTCTGGAATGGATTATCAGCGAGCGATTCTCCGACTACCAATCCGGCTTCATTTTCTCTTCAAGATGATGGTCCAAGCTTGGTTGATGTGTTTTTCGATCGGAGATGGCCTCAATTTCCTGTTCTCCACCGGCCAACCTTTATGGAACAGCATTACTTGCCGTATGTCAGTGGTCATTCAAGGAGCAAGCTTTCTGCCTTTCAAGTCAACATTGTTCTTGCGATTGGGGCTTCAGAAAAGGCCAGGACAGGATGTAACCCATCCGTATCTTTTCAAGGATTCTTTAAGGATGCAGTGCGCGAGTTAGACAATGTCCTAGCAGCTGACGACATTGACTGCATTCAGTGCCTCTTGTTACTCTGCATATTTGGCAGCAATGAGCCTCAGTCTGTCAATCTGTGGCAAGCTGTTGGTTTGGCTCTGCGGCTTGCAGTTGGCATTGATCTACATCGACGAGAAGCCCTGGCTGGCAAGTCTCTTCTGGAAGCAGAAATGTGCAAGAGGCTGTTCTGGAGTCTCTACACGATAGATCGAAGCATATCCATCTCTCTGGGAAGACCTATCGGTATTCAAGATGCCGATATCACCATCTCTCTTCCCCTTTTGCTATCAGACGAGAAGCTCTCTGGACCAGCGGAGCAAGCTGTCCCAAACGTTTGTCCAGACGTTACAGACATGTCTGCTTTCCGTCACATTATCGAATTGAGACGAATCAACGCCGACATCTATAGAGCACTTCATTCTGCAGCTGGAGTGAATATCGAGAGCTCCAACCTGGATTCTATCCGACAGCAACACTACACACTCCTCAATACGTGGCTATTGTCAGCACCGCGATATCTTGCGCCAATCTCGATGTATCAGACTTCAGAATGGTTTCAAATCGCATACCATCAAGCTGTCATCAATGTGTATCGACCTTCACATGCCTCCCCTGTCAGCAGCGCTGATGCTATACGGCTCTGTGCAGACTCTTCCATCAGTCTGATAAGTTGCTACAACGCATTGTATGCCAAAAACAAGATCATCTACACGTTTGTGGCACTTGATTCATTGTTCATGGCCGCTGTTACCATGCTCTACTCGATAAGAGCCAGTGCTGCAGTACGCCACGAACTGACTAAGGAGGTAGTCGAATCCAATATTGAATCATGCGTTGGACTCTTGTCCAAGATATCTCACGGTCGAATAGTTGGCGAGAGAAGCATTCAGGTCATCCGCAGACTGGGAAATGCAACTCTTGCTGTATTCGACACGACATCATCTGCTGAGAGCGACATTGACACAGAATTCATGTCCTGGTTCGGCGTCAAATGTCAAAACCCTCCAGGGCCAGAATATCCTACGCCTAGCATTGATATTGCTTGGAATGATTTGTTTGAGCATGGATATGATCTCAATGGGTTTTACAATGGGGACTTGTTACTCTAGGACAAACCAGTTAATTGATCAGCATGTCTCACATAATGGTCGCAGGACTGCATCCTTAACTACTTCATTAGGAAGAATTTCAACCCCATGTGTCATTGTATTAAGTCAGGGCTTTATAATAACCATAGAAATACACATCTGAGCATATGGCACTAATCAGAGTGGTGCGTAGACGTGCCCTATCAGGGTAATGTTGGAAACAGACAAACGCGTGGTTCAGCACAAAGGACACTGGCTCGTTTTTAGAACGGAGTGATTATTGGGTAGCAGTTACATCTCCATTACAGGTTAACCCTTTCCATCTATTTCTTCCATTCACCAGCCAGTACCAAGATATCGTCATCCTTATAGGATGTTGACACAGTTGAGGAGGTCGATGTTGATAAGAGTATCCTGAAGGAGTCAGCATGATTTAGCTGTTGCAAGGAAAACTTACAGCAGGGGCAGAAGTTTGGCAGCAGTAGGCGCTTCCATCACAGTTCTTGCCGAGAATCTGGACAAGGCAGTTGAGACCGTTACAGCAGACCTGCTGGGCGTTGGCGTTACAGGAGCCAGCAGAGCCGCCACTTCGAGCCTCAACTTCAGTGGGAGCGGCAATGGCAGTAGCAGCCATGGCGAGGACGGAGGCGACAATGGTGAACTTCATTTTAAAGGTTGAGTTGAGTTGTTTGTTTGAAGTGGTGAAGTGGTTAAACTGAATGGAGATGCTGGTTTGATGATGAGTGAGGTGAATGAGGAGACGACGCCTATTTATAGTTGAGTTCTCAATCATCTCCCGCCGCAAGCGCATCCATCCTCGCCATCTTGATAACCTTGAATCATGCTTGACCCAGCCCACTAACCTGAGAGCTCACAAAGTCCTTCCCGCCTCCTATTGGAGATGCTTCACCAACAGATCAAGGCATCTGCAGTCTTCAGTTGAGCCCCACAGACAATGTAGATCGCCCGAGATCCGGTCGGCAGTTGATGTTGGTAATGAATGGGCGAGCAAACCGGCCAGATGCATGTCGGAATCTTGGCATCTTGGACTGCAAATTCCAAGTATCAACCCCTGGGCCTATCAAACAAAGCATAGGGTGATAGCCATCCCACAACCCGGAACAGGATGTGCACCTACTCAATAGTCTGGGGGAGGCTTGACTAGCACAACGTTGATCCCCGGAGTAAACGGCCCGTCCCTTGACTCCGCAGAACCACTCCTCGTCATCGATTCACCTCTGTAGTACCCAGCGGCTAGTTGCAGAGTTCCCTGTCTAATCCATGAAATGGCAGTGGCAAGCTGAGAAACAAGGGATAGGCCCTGGATGAGTGGATTCAAGAAAGTGGGCTCAAATGATATGTAAGAAGGGCTTTGTCAGCCACGTCGTCAATGAAGACTTGGAGTCGCCTCACTTTGCTCCTGCACGATATCATAGGCCAATACTGAGTGGCCTGCAGGACATACCATGCAGAGACTGCACATTTCATTTCACCTACATACGACCCACTTGCAAGGCTCGTTGAAAAGCCGCGCGTGCCTGGGAACCAACTCGGTTGCCGCTGCAATGTCGATCACAGGTAGTCACTGACTCGTGATGCCGACGGTCCGGGGATGTTGCTGGTTGTGAGTGGCCTTGATTAATTATATTGTATTCAATCAAGTCTTGGCGAGAAAATCATTCCTTGATTATGCAGTATGGAAACTTACATACAGGTGCGGAGCCTTGACATGGTAAGTCAGACCATACTCTGGAGAAGGGGAGATCGTCGACATGGAAGCCCAACCATCTGGTCAGGTTCTTGGCTCAGGGGCAATGATGAGGAGAAAGGCTAGTAGCCAAAGATGCGTAGAGATGCAGAAGTAAATTAGAATCACGGGGATTTTCACTTTGAGGGGGGAGTTGCTCATATCAACCAACAACCGCCAACCAGCGATGTGTTCTCGATGAGATAAGGTTTGTTGAGGCAGAGTGTTGAACGTGAGAGCATCTGTAGAGCTTATTTGATATTGACTCCTGTATTGAAAGCCATTAGGTATGATGGTTTGACTGTGTAAAACTATATTTATTTTGACTGGCTTGCCTTGATCTACCCTCTGGGTAGACTATGCTGTGAGGTTAAATTATTCTTCAACCGCTTGCGCTAAACTTTAATTGAGTGCCGTATTTACATTTGCGTATTCCCACCACAAGGCGACTACAACATCACCTCAACACCATCACCAGGAATACCTTCTCCATCATCGCTGCCATTTCGCCACTGCAAACCTCAACTATGGCGGGAAAATCATCGAAAGCAGCCAAGCGAGCCCATAACAAAGCCAAACCCCGCACCAGAGCCAGGCCCAAACCCAAGGCCAAATCCACGACAAGTGCCTCCCCGTCAGAGCGCATTAACACTGACGTTCTTCTTTCCATCAAGCCTGATCACTTGGCTAATGTCATCAGCCGAGAGAAGAACCACGAGTATCGCAAGTATCGGTTGAAGGATGGTGTTGTTCGGCTGTGGCTTTATGAAACAGCAGGGGGAGGAGGACGGGCATCCATCACGTAAGTTGGCTGCATTTATCCTACTTGACGACCTTCCTACTAACCGCAACAAGTCATGTCGCCGGTATTCCCTCATCTATCCGCCATGAGCCTGGCTCTGTCCCTACTGAACCACTGGGCATCGGCAACGCCGAGTTCAATGCGGGCTTGAAGCAATCCAAGTTTGGATACCCTATATTGGAGCTCTACGAGTTGGTCAACCCAGTCACCCTGAGCGAGATGAAAACCCGCTGGGCTATGGACGGTGCGCCCATGGGATGGCGTTACCTTGAGGCGCCTTTGTGGGGAGATAGATGGGGAAAGGATCATACGAGAGATGACAAAGTGAAGAAGGTGTTTTAAGGCATTGCATTTTCATAGTGTGACAGAACATAGCCTGTTCTTGTTTTTAAGCCCACAATATTAATGTCCACCCAAGCCTCATGGCTACGAACCAGTCGTTGCTGGAGATGCGGCTCTACTGCGCATGTTGGGTCTGCCGCTGTGGAACACAATAGACCACTATGTCAAAGCAAAAGTAGAAGATACCTTCTGCTAGTTGCAGAGGCATTTGGGCCTTATAATGCTGCTCAACAGCCGCTGTATTTTCTATCATATCTGAGGTTTCATCCAGTCTCATCCAGTCCACACTAGTGGATCTACTGTGTTTGCAAATCGGCAAAGCGGCGAGGCCCAGCAGGTCCAAGTGGATTGTCGTAATCTACGTGGTCAGGGTATGTAGTCTATTGGTATTGTGCTCAGCTGATGGAAATTCGTCATGTAGTGACTAGGAGCTAGTTACAAGGCGTTGAGGCCACATTTTGGTGTTGATTCCACCAGAAGGCTGCCTCTACTGTTGTAGCATTACTCAAATGATGTTGGGCTTCCATGGCTTCTATTCCCAGCCTTGTATTGTAGATGAATCATGACTCTCTGAAACACATCAGCTGCCGTTTAGTGTATCCATAACTATTAGCATGGCATGCCAATCCGACAGATGGTGCGACGTTGCAGTGGCGACGTGGCGTTCTGCAACTGTAACCCTGGGGCTCGGCTTGACTTGCTGACCGATAAAAATTCCTTTGTATTTGAGTTGAATTTGTGCTTGAAGTTTCCTTCATAAATTCGTCATTTAGTGACTCTTTAAATAATTGTAGTCTTTGCTTATATTGGAGTTCGGAGTTTCGAGAGGCACCATAATCTAAGGTAGTTGTCAGAGTATTGTAGAAAATGAACGAATTTACGACTATGTCGTTTCGATATGTAAATATATACACTTATAGTCGAGACATTAAAGTACTATTACTAGCAAAGCATTCTTCTTCCGCTTGTTAACTTGAGACCGCGAAGAACCGAGAACTTGAGACTGCATCTGTCACAAACACGTCGGGGTATCTGCTCATTCACCGGGACAAGCCAACACCAGCCACACCAAGCCCATAAATCTGAACAGCTTGTGCAATCAAGACCACCCAGGGTGCATAAACCTACCACATTCTCTATACTTTAATCACAAAGAGAATTCGGATCCAATGTGTAGAGTTACGGAATAACCATCTTCATGCTTCTCATTCACCCGTAGTTAGGTGTTAGAGAGCAAAGCCTACAGGCCACCGAAGAGCCTTTATGCTTTCCACAGACCGTTCCCCCTTAATAGAAGAGAATTTGCCTTGTCATGCCTATCTAGCCATCATAAGAAAACTTTCCATTTACGGCAATTCCTATTCGGGAATGTGGAGCCGACACGCTTAGACAACGAATCGCTCGTCTCGTTTGCCGACCGCGGTTATCTCTATTTGGACCGCACAGCGCGCTTTCATCCGCTAATTTTACAGTGGACACGGGGCTTCTGGCACTAAGTTACAGTGGACACTTCCTGTGGCTTCACCCTCATCAAATGCACTTGTGATTAGAACGAATGCCTGATTGATCCAGATCCAGCAGTCATTTCATAGTTATTGCTTGTTCAAATTCCTTCGAGTATTCCTTCATCCAAGCCGGACATCCGTATGACATTGTCCAACGACCAAATAAGCGCGTCCACCGCTCGGAGCAAACCCTCATTCTTCTCGTCATGGAAACAGAACCTCTTCAATTTGTCAGGTCCATTTGCCACATCTCTCCCGTCATCTTTACACCCCACGAATCGTGATCTTCCTTCTCAATAAACTTGAATCCTGCCTTCGAATATAACCGACGAGCGCCCTCAAGCATACTTTGTGTCCAGAGATTAATACGTGTGTACCCAGCCTCTTTAGCAAAAGTAATACACTGCTGTATTAAGCTACTCCCCACACCTAAGCCTCTTGCCTTTTCTTCCACCAGCAAAAGTCGGAGTTTGGCAACACCTGGTTGCTTGTCGTGAACCAACATGATGCATCCAAGAAACTCGTCATCTTTTTCGGCAATCCAGCATCGTTCCAAGTTTGGTTGCAAGTTGTCGATAAAGTCTGCTGTAATTCTAGCGATCAATGCTTCGAAACGTTGATCAAATCCGTATTCTTTGGAGTAGATGATGCCATGTCGGTGAGTTATAAGACCCATATCTCCTGGTCGATGGGTTCGTATGATTATTTGAGATGAGGGGTGAGGAGAGGTCATTTTGGCGGTTGAATTGTGCCTTGAGTGTATTGTGCGTTATGCTCTGGGCACAGTGCTTTATAGCATCTTTTACTGTCAGCGACAGGGCGCAACTATCCTGGTGGGCTGAGGCTGGTGGGTCTCGGATGTCAACCACAGGGCGCAGGTTCAAATGCCGTATTGGTTGATGTTTGGCCTGTGGATTGAGTGAGAATTGTTTTAGATCACTAGTGATATCAGAGAAAATCATCGAAAGCGACAGAAATTATCAATTCAACTCAAACATTGCAAGGCCTAGGCTTCGCCAAGAGCCAGCACATCCTCCATCTTGACCACATCCACAAACTTTGGCAGAACTCTCTTGATGAGAAATTCATGAACGTCAGGTTCATCATCAATGATTCCTTCTTCCACACAAATAATGTGATAGTCGAGGTCTGCACCAGCCCTCGCGCTTCCCAAGATGCTCCCCATAGTTGTAAGTCCGACCAGGACGATATGTTTGATCCCACGTGCTCGCAAGTATGCAATCAAATCAGATGAACCGAAACAATTGGGCTGCAGCTTTCCCAAGACAATTTCATCCTTGCCACCCCATCCTTCTTCAGGGACGAGGGCTTCAGGAACAGCATAGTGTGGATGATTCGGGTCTGAAGGGGCATTGGCGAATGCACCACTAGCTTCAAGTTTCGCAACCCACTTTGCCAGTTTGTTGTATGGCGACACGAATGCGTTTGAGTTGATATTGAATGGCAAAGTATGGTGAATGATCATCGGGACACCATCGTAGAGATCCGAGTTTAGCTGGGCCCTTCGAGATTTAATCTCTGATCGGAAAAAGGCGAGAATCTTTTGGACATTCTCAAGGTAGGCGGCTTGATCAGCTGGAGAGAATCTGCCGAGGATTTGTGTTTGCACATCTGAGAGAAGAAGAGCAGTGTGGTTTAACGAAACGGGGACGTAGAATGGAGAAGCCATTTTGATGTTTAGTGAGAAGCAGTGGTGAGAAGTAGTGGTGAGATGAGGAAATGAGTAGGAGAGCTTGATTTATATAGAACACTCGTATTTTGCAATATCCGACACTTGCGAAAGAGAACATTCGCATCATTGGCTCTGTATGGCTCAATACTGTGCGTCAGCTTTTAGTCCACGGAGGAAGGCTTTTTAGATGACCGTCCGCACAATCGATCTCAATTCAGCGACGGCAATTGCGGGCTTTTGTTAGCGCAGAAGCCTGAAATTTAGCGTCTGTGCAACCAGACAGTATTCGTTTTGGTGACATTCTATTGGCTGATTCGCCTTCTATCTCATCCCACAAACGTCTCTCATGGCGAATGAATGTCAAAGGGAGGTCTCCTATGATCTGGGCTTGTGAGACTCTGTCTGAGGACACAGCAGTGTTCAGCGACAGAATACAAGAAAAAAAAAAAGCACTGGTAGCTTAATGGATGCAGTTTAGACATAATAGTAAATGGTATCCATCAGGCTACAGAATTGGGTAAGAAAAATACGCAGACGGCGAACCAGGATAACCAGGGACCCGGACGTGAATCCGCGAGACTTCAAAGAAGGACCTTGCCCGGATACTCCGGGCATTGTTTCGAACAAGGATCTTAATGCTTGGCATTAATAAATAATACGAACACTCGGGAACGCCGTGACAAGATGGGATGCAAACCAATGAAATTCTACTACCGTAACAATATAAACATAAACTTGCTGAAGTGCCAAATCTAAAACTGAGCGTTGCTGCCACAAGAAAACACCCCCCGGATTGAGCTGTCATCAGCGTCGAAAAGGTCCAAAAGCTCCGTGATAGAGGCCCACAGTCCAGCTGCGTTCATAAAGAGCGAGATAATGATGAGAAAAGCGTTGAGAAGGGTAAGACAGATCTTCTTCCAGTCGCGGAAAAGGTTGTTCCAATTCATATGGAACCAAAACACGGCACTGAAACCGTAGGTGAACCAAGAAATAGTAGTTGCCGAAGTGATAGAAAGGATTGAGTCGAAAATTGGGATGGCGTTGGATAGGATAAAGACAATTATCCAAAAGACAACAACAGAGGTAAGCCAGACAGACCAAGACCTGACAGTATCAGAAGTGACTTCGTGGACTGCACCCATCCATCTCATGACGTTGACAAAGATGTATTTGGCGCCAATGTGACCATAAGCCAGACCGGTCGAGTAAATGGCTGGGAGAACCACACCGTAGGCTGCCTTGGCAGGGGTGCTAGATGTGGCACCAAGGATAGGAGAGGTGGTATACTCGGCACCAAGACAGTAAAAGATGATGGCAAAGGCAGAGTACAAGGTGATGCAGCTACCCTCGAGGAATGCGAGACAGAACTTGAAGTCCTTGATGGGATCTTTCATCTCAGCCATGTAACCGACGAACGAAAGGTTGGCGGCATAAGCAAAGACAATCTTGAGACAAGCATTGAGACCATCTCGGAAGCTTGGGTGTCCGATAACCACGATATCTCTATGCCAGTCGTCGATTGAGTCAACCTGTCGAGGGCCCTTGATACCCAGGCTGATCATGACCAGAATAGAAGCAGCCAAAACACTGACAGCGTTGGGAACTCCTAGGTTCGAGACGAATTTGGTCGTGCGAGGTAGACACAACAGGAAGCAAGCCGCACAAGCCACAAAGATAAAGATAACAGTACAGGTGGCATGGCTACTGATGGTGTTGAGTGCGATAGAGAGCGTGACAATGGCTGAAGCAGCAACAAAGATGACCTGAATCATCATCATGACGCCAGCAACTCCTTCAAGCCAAGGTCCGCCTACAAATCTCGTCATCTCAACGACATTGACCACCTGTGGGTGAAGTCGATAGTATTGTAGGAGTTCGTATGCTGTGTACCAAGATAGGACACCAATTCCGATGAGGGCAATAAGACCAGGGACGATTCCCAGTGTCATGAGGGTCGACGGGAGCGAAAGAATACCGAGGCCGATTTGATTGGCAAAAAGGATAAAGATGGTGTCCCATCGCTTGAGAGTGCGAAAGTTTTTGCCTCCCTGCGAGTAAATGTTGGCATTGTCGTCAGACTCGGGAGAGACAGTCTTGAAGTCTTGAGAGCCTTGAGGGTTCAGCTCAGTCTTGATAGCTTCACTATCAGAACCAGAGTCGGGCTGGTTGCCCTTGATAGTGTTGATCTCCTTGGATTCCATGTTGAGTAAGAGATGTTGATAAGTATAAAATGATGAGGGATAATGGAAGACCAACTCAAGGCGACTTGAGGCTTTATATCTAGCTACGCATTGTCCAACATCATGGTCTGACGGCACTACAATTGGGGAAATGGGGTAGGATCCGCAGTCAGCCCCATGGTTATCGTCAAGTCAAGACTCGATAAATCGTGTCAGAGTCCATTTCTCCAATGACTTGGCGGAGCGGAATGGAATCGCGCTCTCCGCTACCAAGACACGGCCCCATGGGGGTTGCCTTGGCGTTCCAGAAGGATACCATTCCGCATCATCATCAATCAGGAGCTTCTTGTTCGGGAGGAGTCGCCTTACTCGGGCCGTGATGATGAAAGGAAACCCCTGCACCGTGATGCTGGATACCGTGATGCTGAACAAAACCCACAAGTGGAAGAGATCCGGGCCAGTCGGAAGGTTACGAGAAGCGCATGTTCTCACTCCACTTGTTCGTTTCACTCGCCCCGGCATTTCTTGGCAGGACATTTCGCGACCAACGTGAGGCGGTTAGCGGCTCTGCATTACCTGTGCCATCGGTCTCGCCGATTGACGTCACAGTTCCAGTGCCGGACTGTCGGTGTTGATCAGCCTCATGAACACACCGATTTAGCTACATCGTCTTGAGCCTGAGTGAACTGCATTCATGTCTTGAGATAGAAGTCTCGTCTCTGTAACGTGTGATTATCTTTCGATACGGGGTATATTTGACCTACCAAGTCGTTCTGATTTATTGCGAACTTGATTGCGCGCTTTTCCAACCCATTACCTATTCATTACCCCTACAAACCCTTTTCATTACCCCTTGAAAACCTATTTATTACCCCTTCAAAATTCCTCCCTCTCGCCTCTGTCCGAGATTTGTGGGGAGAAGCGGTCCGAGTATTACTATGACTAAAAGCTTCCCCTTTCTTGGCTGTTGACAAGATGATCCCCATAAATACCCACAACATGAAGTCCCTGCATTTGTGCCTCAATCATCAGACACGGGGACGGTCTCCAAGAGTGATGCCGATTTCTAACCGCGCTGAGTATAATGCTCTGTATTGTTCGAGCATGCCAGACCGAGGCCGGAGAAGTGAAGCTGTAGCTCGGAGATTTACCTTGCCGCCGGCAGATGGTGGGATGGTCTGTCTGAGATTAGTCTATATGGTCATGTGATTCTTTCGGGCGTCTGTTCATATTTCACAATACATGGTGGACTCTTCCCCGAGATCTGGTTGACTACGGGGAGACTCATCGACTCGATCGCGTCTGGAGAATTTCTTACGTTGAAAAACGGATATATCCAGATTCAGATTCCAAGTGTAATGAAAACTGAACTCTTTTTACTTGATACCCCAGGAATGATGCAAACTGCCGGGCCAGCACGCTCCATTTAAGATCCCGACGTGATTCTCGGAGGTTAGTAATGGCGTCATGCGCTATTTTCTTCTAGAAGGTAGCTTCTACGCGCCCAATGTTAGTGCATGACAGCTGAGCATAAGCCAAGACGGGTGGCCCCATTTATCTGCAAGCTTTTTGTGGTTTCAGCTTTGTCCAGTGGAAGTATAGGGTAACCACGACACGCATTTGAGGTCAATTGTGATGGCTCCAAAAGAGCGCTTAAAGGATCGATTTCAAGGTGAATGGTTGATCTCTTTGAGGTCTTGATATAAACAGACATGTTTATCAATTCTTTAAAAGAAAAAAACACAACTTTGAAAGGCCGAACCTCATGTTATCACAAGCGTGGTGTAAACCCTGGCTGGATCATCGAGCAAATGTTACCCATTAAAGAGATATGAGCACAGAATAATGAAACAATGAAGCGCAGCGTCATCATTTTCAATTGAAAGAGAGGTTTAAGCCAGGCTAGATTCTTGCATATAAAGCACCTTGATGCATCCCATTCGTGGCTGGCTTTCAGGGGCTAACAATGTGGCTCATCTCAAAGACTTTGCTCCACACCCTTGTCAGCTGAATGCCAAGACTTTGTGGCTGAAAGAAACGCGTCACGTCTTTCATTTCCAAGTCGCGTTCCAGCCTGTGATTGGCTACGTATCCCGTATTCCGTATCTCGAACCGCTGGAGCTGATCCTTCAAGTCTTGGTCGGTATTCACATTAGAAACCCCCTCAGTTGAGATCATGAAGCTTCAAATCAAGTTCTGTATTGACGAACCCTGATATACATGCTGAGTGGAGTGTAGACACGTTAAAAAGCTATGCCCCGAATCATTCCCATCCATTGCCTTTCTTTGTCATAGGTCTATTGTCGGGACCAATCCTGTGCATCCACAAGGTATGGAAGCCTCTAGGCATCTGCTTTGTTCCGCCTCCACATCGTTGGCACATCTCCTTGACACCTGGTCTTGTCCATTCTTTGTTTGTCGTACTGAGCGTTGGTGTAGGGCCTTGTAGTGAAACCACTTCATTTGCCACAAGCATCCGTTCTTCGATGAGATTTCGACTGTCAGTGGCTTTGGCGACAGCATCTCCAGCTAGGATGGCCAAAACAGGAAGGCCTCGCATGAGAGGGGGAAGGCCGCCTTGAATGTTGGATAATTTGGCGAGCTTTGCCACTTCAGTTTTGAGGCATGGGTTTGAGTTTGACATTGTGATGAATGATAACTGTATGTAGAGTGCGTCTTAGTAAAATAATGGAGGTGAAGCAATGGAGGTCAAAGAATGGAGTGTAAGAGCAAAGACGTCTTAGGCTCACTCGGCCATTGCA
>JALLKD010000693.1:0-56863 GCA_023509735.1 Fusarium liriodendri | reverse complement strand
CTATCCCGCAACTGCCGTGTAGCTCTGTGCAAACCTTGGGAAACAGACTCATCTGTCATTCCACCATCTCGAATACCCTCATAGATGGCCTTTGCGGTGCTCACACATACCTCGTCGTTGACCTCCCAGAGAGTGCCGATGACGTGCCGGAAACCCGCTACTTGACACGCCCCAATGAGGTGGATACTCTCATCCGCGAATCTATCATCGTTTAGCCTACCTGTTCCGCAGGCTGACAAGTAGGCAAGGAACGGTGGCTGCTTGCTGAGGTTCAAGTCCAGTAGCTCCCGGACTGTGAGCGGGTCCTTTTCTCCGTCTTCTAACAGCAAATGGCTCTGCGATGGATCGACCTCTTCTGTGTGGCCGTGTCCGGCAAAGTGAAAAATCTTGCACTGCCGAAGATTTGATATGACCTCAGCCTTGCGCCGCCTTGGCTCGACAGGGTTGAGGTTCATGGATGTGCAAATTTGATGTATTTCTTGTACTTCGCGTGGCGCGAACTTGAGAGTCTTTTGTCCAGGAGTCTGCTGCATTGCTACCAAGAGGGCCTTGTCTTGGGTCGTTTGGCTGAGGGCCGCTCGACGAGTTGATATCATGGTCTTGATGGATGAACTGTACGAAGAAATGACCCTGTCTAGGACGGTTTCGGACGTGGAGCTCAGGTGGTATCCCGCTGCATGAATCGGAAACCGACAGAGAGCACCTGTAGGAATCCACCATACTCGAGGCCAGTTATCGTCCAGAGGGGTTTGCGTGTATCCAAGAGCCGTCAAGATTGGGTTTGCGATGGTATCCCACAGCCACTCCAAGGAGCCACGGCTGCCCAAATTGCCCTCTTTCGCCCGCCGTTCTATCTCATCGGCGTCAAGATTGCCCAAACGGATTTGCTGTTCGCCACATCCTTGCACGATAAAGGCTTCGCAGCAAAACATGCTGACATTGATGATGACAATTGATCCGTATTTCGCCGCCTCCCGCAGTTGGGCCATGTTGGGCGCGAGTAGAAAACTCTCAAAGCCAGCCTTTGTCCGGATCTCGCTGATTAGAGCGCTGAACTGTTCGTCAGAGTTGTACTGCTCGATAATTCCAGTAATCGCAGCACTGTTGCCGCCGCCAGCTGCTTCCAAGTTCTCTTTCAGCTGGATAAACTTCTTTGCTAGCTCTGGATGCTCGTTCTGAAGACCGATCACATCGGTTCTCAGATCCTCAATCGACGAAGCCAGAACACCACGGCCGAGTTCAAGAACCTTGACTGCCTCCAGTACTCCCTTACCTGCACGGAGAGCTACTGCCGCAGCTTCAGACGCCAGGCCGGCCAACTGGCTCAGCAAATGCTGTTTATCGACATTATCCAGTGACCGAAGAACCAGCTGCGGAATCATGCCCAGTGCCATATCTGATGCATCAAAGGCTTCTTGCCATCTTTCGCCCTTAGCGAGACAACCCAGAGCTACTCTGCTCGCACGTACTCGAACAATAAGCGGTGCGCTCTGTTGTCCCAAGGCTTCTTGAGCAAATGACGTCGCCTCTCTCAGTGTCAGTGCCTCTGGTGCATTGGTAGAAATATACTTCTTGCCAAGTTGATATCCTAGGTTACTCAACCGACCTGCGCGCTCCGGATGGCCCTCTGGAGTCAAGTCAACCGCTTCACGCAAGACCCGAATCGATTCATCAAGGTGTGTAAGACTTGCAGTACGCCGGCATCTGTGGATCAGAACAGATCCGAGGTTATTCAAGCAGGCAGCACGTAAAGCGTGGCCTTTGGGCGCCTCCTCTATCGCTCTTCTGCCAACCTCGAGAGCGGCGTTGAAATGGTCTTCCCTTTCGGTTTTCTGGTATCTCTCACTCAACCGGACTCCCAGACTTGTCAACCGTTCAACTCGATCTGTATGGCCTGGCGCGAGTGAGTCGGCAGCTTTCTTAGCAAGCTGGATTGCATCTTCAAGATCGGCTAATGATCTGGTCCTCGAGTATCGGTTGCTGAGGTGAAGTGAGAGATTGTGCAGAAAGACCGGATAGTCGGATCTGCCCTCATTGGTTGAATCAGCCAATTCCCTACAGATCCGGATGGCCTCTTCGAGGTCAGTCATTCTCCCAATCCTGGCATACCTGTCAGCCAGACGGCCGGCGAGGTTATCCAGCCGTATGGTGCAGTCTTTATGCTCCTTCGGCGTACTATCAACGGCTTCTCTGGCAAATCGCAGAGCCATGTCCAGGTCGGGTATGGACCGTGTCCTTGAGTATCGGGCCCCGAGACGCATTGAAAGGTTACTGAGATATGCCGGACGTTCTGGATGAGCTTTTGGGATCATGCCAATAGCTTGCTGGAGCAACTCAATGCTCTTGTTAATGTCGGAAATGTGTCCAGTCGCCACAAACCGCTGACCAAGCAGGTCGCCAAGGGTGCCCAACGCCTTCTCTTTACTTGTATTGGCGGGTGCATTGGTGGCCTGTGTAGCGAACCGAATTGCTTCTTCCAGGTCGGTCATGTTTCCCGTTCTGGAATACCGGGTGTTCATCTGGTTTGCCATGTTAACGAGTAACCTTGGTCTGAGATGATGATCTCCTGGGGCATTCCGCACAGCCTCAAACCCGAGCTCTATGGCCTCTTTGAGGTCGGACACCCCCCCTGTCCTAGAGAACCTCGTATGCAGAAAGGTGCTGAGGTTGTGAACAGCATTCAACTGCATGGTTGAGGACTCGGGCAGAAGTTTGTAGGCGCTTCTGGTTACTCGAATTGCCTCTTCAAGATCAGTGATATTACTGAACCTATCGTATCTTTGCCAGAGCTGGCTTCCTAGGTTGCTGAGGTGAAGAGCTTGATTCGGGTGATCTGTGGGTGTATCATCCACAGCTTCCCTGCTAAACTGAACGGCCTCTTCAAGATCAGTTACCGAATCACTTGCAGAGTATCTCATGTCAAGCAACGTGGCAAGGTTGTTCGAGCGGTTGGCGCGGTCCCCAGGGTGTTTTGGGTCAATCTTCAAAGTCCCCGCAAGAACCTTTTTCCCAAACCGGATCGCCTCGTCGAGATCGCGCATCATCCCTTTCCTCAGGTACCTGTCCTCAAAAAGAGAACCGAGATTGACCATCTGCTGCAGCCACAATGGATGGCTCTTCTGAGTGTATTGGAATGCTTCCAAAGTAATTTGAATGGCTTCCTCCAAGTCCTGAGTCTCATTTGTCAGACTGAAATGGGAAAATAGACGAAGACCAAGGATACGCAGCGACTGCTCCCACTCTGGGTCGTCCTTTGGCGTTGCGTCGAGAGACTCCCTTGCTGCTTGGACCGACTCTTGACCAATGTTTAACTCCCTCACCACAGCTAGTTTGGCCCCGAGCCGATCCGTCAGGTCTCGTTGGTTGGCTGCTCGAGCGGCGTCATGTTCAGGGAGCAGATGAATTACTTGACGAGCCAAGCGGATGGATTCATCAAGATCGGACAGTGATGCAGCATTGTCGCCTCGAGTCATGTCATAGCGATTGAAGAGGAACGATCCGACATTTCTCAAGCACATTGCTCGGCAAGGATGGTCTTCGGTGGTCAAAGAAAGGGCCTGTTGTGACACGGCAATGGCTTCGTTGAGGACATCGAGGTTGCTTTGAGCGAGGGACAGGTTCCTCAGGCAAAGAGCCAGGTCAGCAAGATGTGTGGGCTTGTCTTCAAAATCGTTGCGATCTAAAAGCACGAGCTGCCTTCCGATCTGGACAGCCTTCTCAATATCTGGTACTGAGCCTGTGCTGAGGTAGTGTTGGTTGTGGATAAAGGCCAGATTCTTGAGTCCCGAAATCTGGACCTCAGTGTTCTCGCCACCCAGTTCCAGAGCCTTCTCACTCGCTGTTTTTCCCTCATCAAGATCGGCCGATGATTTAGTCTTGGAGTATTTGGCCAACATGGTATTGCCGTGAGTGACAAGGTGGATGGCGATGTCGGGGTGATCTGGTGGAGTCGACTGCACCGCTTCCCGTGTACACTCGACTGCCTTCTCAAGATCAGGCCATCTTCCTCTTTCCGTATATAGGTCGTGCAACAGGGACCCGAGATTGGAAAGCCGACCGGAGTAGTAAAAATGGTCTGGAGCAGTGGCATCGACGCTCTCCGACGCAGCCTCAATCGCCGCATCAAGATCTGCCTTGAGATGTGTAGCTTCATAACGTTTGCCGTGGAGGCGCGCTATGTGACTTTTGTATGCAGACCAAGCTTGTTCATGGCGCGGGATCTTGGTGACATCATCACAAAAGCGATGGATCTCCTCATCCAGTTCGCTCAGTGTGATCGACATGGCGAGGTGCTGCCGGGATTGGGATGTCGACTAGCGCGTGTGATGCGAAGGTGAAAGAATATTGTCACAAGCAGTGATTTACTCCAAAGGTTAAACGCGAACGGCGGTGAATAGCTCGACCTCGATAGCAACGTGGAACTAGGAAGACTGTTGCTGTCAAAAAAGGGACAAGGACTAAGCAATAACATGAGCCTAAGGCAACTATAGCCTAGGATCCGCCATGGTGAGGTGGCGGGCTGAGACATGGGAACGCCTTGGGCTGACATGCGTGACGGACGCCTCGGGCTGACATGCATGATGGACGCCTTGAATCAGTGAAAAAGCCGGAAAAAATGGTGCTGGGTTGTCTCGCTCCCTTGCATAGCGCCGGTATCTGTTCAATTGAGGCAGAAAGGAGGTGTTTGAGGGCGAAGAGTCGTGTCAGAGAGGCAACCTAGGAAGCTGGCGAGAATCTCTCACGGGAGTCTAAAGGGACGGGGCCCTATATCACGCGGGCTTACGTGCAACCCTTCGCACGTCGTCATTAAGCTACGTGCCCAGCTGCCTCTCGTGCGACATGGTAAGGGGCTGTGCCAGGCTCGAGCTGACGCCATCAGTACTGTCTGATACAGGTCGAATGCGGTCTTTGGCATGTGCAAAAGAGTGCTGCGGGAAGTTTGGCAATGGGTTTCACCGAAACCTCATTCTCTTAAAGATGACTTCTTTGATACCATGTTTATTATCTGTACCGTAAAGCAGGTCATGGTGTCAATGTTGAGCTATCGAGAGAACTGTCCTTGTTTCAATGTCTTTGATCCACCACCTGAACGGAAGAGTGGAGCGTCGGGGATTCGTCAGCTTTGCCGTCCTCTCTTGGCTAATCCAGCTGCTGGTCTGCGGACCTCCACTATCCCAGATATCTGGTATCTCAATCATCTTGAACGATGGTCCCCGCTCTACAGTGACAATGGTGCGTAGAATATCTCTATGGGCTTGAGCACTGGTCGAGATAGGATATGCGTGGAGCTCCTGTGGTATATGAAGCCGAAAGGAGAGGGTTTTTGTACACCCTGGCTGTATGGCCTCTGGGAACTCGCATTTAGGGTATAGCTGCTTGACGTGAAATCCAGGCCCAAGAACCACAAGGACGAAAAAGAGTTCCTGGCAGGTGTTGTTTTGGACCTTGTATCTGACTTTTGCGTCATGAACAAGAGGGCCTTCATCCGAGGCATCCAGTCGGTCGAAAACCACTTCGAATGGTGGTGCTTCACTGGAGGCCTCATCGCGAAGACTCAAGATCTGTCCGAAACGAGTGAGGTGTGCTATAGCCGCGGCTGACTTCGTCGCTCTCTGCTCAGGGCTCCCATCTTTCATGATCAAACCACGCACTGGACCTTGATACCCAATTATGGCTTCAGGCCCAGTGATATCCACGCCATTCTCCATGTTCTGGAGGATCTGAAAGTTGCCGACTTGGGAGAGCTGTGCCTTGTCTCGAACAACTTTGATGGCTCCGTAAATGAGGTCCTGGATCCGAGTAGTAAAAGACTCGACGAAGTTGGCCGCAAACTTGGGGTCCACGAAAATTGCCAGTGACTGTTCCCCTATGCTCCACCGCGAAACCACAAGTTCATCATGTACCAAGCCGGTTGAAGCATCTCTCGCTCTGCAACTGAGGGTGTCGACTTGATCAACTGAAAAGACAACCGAGCCAGCAGGTTCAAGGGGCGTGAATTCTGCGCCTCTCCGTATGCCATGGACCCGCCCGACAGGAAGAACAGTGAATTTACCTTCTGTCCTGGAAACAACGGGTGTGGTAGAGAAAGGCTCCTTGTTATCGAATACCATGAGTCTGTCGCGGCCAAATACTTGCGGCTCCTGCACAAGCCTGCCAGCCATCCGAGAAGCGATCTGATCTCGCAGTGTCCGATAGGTTGGAACGGGAGGCCAGCTTTTCCAGAGGTATTGAACCATGGAATGGGTAAACATGCCGTACTGCTCCCCATCTAGAAGCTTCTCATGAGCCACCTGATCGCCTCGACAGGCTGTCATCAGTGTGATTCGGTCCGGATTGATATCCCAAGACGCTCCTATGTAACCATCGCGGACTACTTTCCCAGGAGGAGGGACCCCAAATTGGTCTTCCAGGTCAATCTCGTCGACCGGGATATTTGGAGGAGGAATCCATTCGTCGGGCGTTCGAGCGCTTCCGTCCTTTCGCCAGGCATTGCCAGAATGACAACTATCTAGCGTGACAACAACCTGCACGCCTGCATCGTGAATCTTCTTGAGCCATCTATTCAGCTGCCAGCCGCGGATGGCAGGCTGGCCGCAGCAGTAGTCGGATGTCAACAAAGCCGAGTCGTGTTTCCGGCCATCCTTTGGTGATTGCTGGATCGTTTCGAGTTGTGCACCATGCCCAGAAAAGTGAAAGATGAATAGATCACCGACCGAAGCTCTCTTGGCGACGTCCTGGAAAACTCTTTCGATGTTCTTGAGCGTTGGCAATTCTTCGGGAGGTTCTCTTGGGATTCGAGAATTGATTGAGGGTGTCGATGTAAGGAGGTAAGTCGTAGACAACCTGACGTTTTGCTCAAGAAATTCTTTTATAGCCCTGACATCGTTGATGCATCCGGATAGATTGCCCAGGGTCAAAGGGTTGCCGTTTGCCGAAGGCCTTGTACCATCGCATTGATACGTGTTTACGCCAACGAGCAAGGCAAACCGCTGAGAGAAATTCGATGACGACATTATGGCATTGGGATCGGAGTGTTAAGGAAGGCTATTCTCTGGAGTCCAGTTAGGTCGAGATCGCGTCATGTACTGAAAGGCTGGAGGGAGAAAGGTCATACAAGAGATGTCAAATGCAACAATTACATACAGCACTATTTCCAGGAGCAATCTTGCAGCATGCACTGCTCCTACGTTCAAACAAGTAATCGGGAAGAATCACCTGCAAAAGAAATCGAGATGGGCGTGATTGATATTGCTATGCGTCATGAATCGGGTTCGCACGGGCGGGCGAATGTGGCATAACTAACACCTGCATCTTGGCTCGCCCGACAAAGGTGTGCCTCACTTTGGCGAACCGGGCCGTGATCTATTCTTGGAACATGTTGGGCATCAAACAGAGAAAGAATAGCCGACAGGCTCTCACGGTTGAAAGTAAGGCTGACGAGGTGAGACATTGGCCGAGTTGTGCGGGGCTTGCATGTCTGTTGGGAAATTCATTGACAAGTTGTGGCCTCTCCTTGCTGTTGGAGAGGAGCACGTAATTCTTGGCGCGATTGGGCCTCAGCAGGAATTCTTGGATGGCGTTAGGTGGCGCAGAGAGAAGTTTGAGCTTGTCGGGGCACATGTTGAGTCACTTTCAGCTGTGACATGGCAAACCATACTCTTTGTCATAAACGACCTTTGTTATTCTAGGCTGGCTCAATAACAACAGAAGCACCCTTCAGTCCATCCGCCTCGGCAGAAACAATTACTGAACCCGTAGCCCCAAATTTCAGACGAACTATAGCAAGAGCAAGACCGTTAAATGCACTCCTAATATCTGATGGGAAAGCCACAAAGTCCGCCGCATTCCCATTGTCTGTTGCGATGACCTCCCCTGGACCGGAGATCGAGAATTGTATCTCGTTTTTCGCTCGTGGTGCCACAAGTCCTTTGTCGTCCGTCACTTCAAGGGTGATGAATGCCAAATCCTCACCATCAGCTCTGATGTTCCCTCGATCCGCTGTCAATCTCAACCTCGACGGCTTTCGTGCAGTCGTGACAGTATTGTTCGCCCATTCCTTCCCGTTTCTAAAAGTGACAACATGTAGCTCCCCCGGTTCATAAACGACATCATCCCATCTGAACCGATAATCATACTCCTTTCTTGTTCGGCGACCCTGAGAGTAGCCATTGAGAAACAGCTCTGCCTCATCAGCCTCGGAGAATACATGAACGGGCGTCACCTCACCCACGCGCTCAGGCCAAGTCCAGTGAGGCAGAATGTGAGCAATGCGCTTATCAGGCCGCCAGCGGGTCTGATACAGCCAGAACCGATCCTTCTTGAACCCCGCAAGATCTACAATGCCAGAGTACGAACTCCTCGCAGAGTAATAAGGCGTCGGCTCACCGATGTAGTCGAACCCTGTCCAGACAAACTCCCCAGCGACGTACGGGTTACGGTCCTGCTCTGCAAAGACCTTGTCGGGGGATGAGCCGAAGGGCGCAGAGTAGAGCTCGTAGGCGCTGACCTGTTGGAGAGTCGAGTTGCCGCCCGAGGTGTCGTTTACGGGGGCGCTGCTGTAATTTGTGACGGGGAATAGGTGAACACCGCGAGAGCTGAGTGTGGATGCTGTCTCGGAGCCGAGGATGAGTTTGTCTGGATACGCTTTGTGATAGTCGGGGTAGAGGGGGTGGGTATGTATGCCTTGGAGATTGGAGTACGCTTCTGTGTTTCTAATCCCGGCGCCTTGGTAGTTGATGTTGAGAATGTCGAGGACCTGGGGGAAGGGCATGCCGGGTGTTGCGTAGTTCTCTGATGCTGATGATGGTCTTGTAGAATCTTCTTCCCTTAATATGCCCTGAAGCATCTTTGATACTGAGGCTCCTTCTTCGGCGGTGTATTGCTCGCCTACTTCGTTCCCGTAACTCCACGAGATGATTGAAGGATGATTCCTGTCACGTCTTAAGAAAGCTCGGAGGTCTGGCTCATGCCAGTCAGGAAATAGCAAATGAAAACCCGCGGTGGTCTTGTTGCGCTCCCAAGCGTCAAAGATCTCGTCGATGACCAGGAATCCCATCTTGTCTGTGAGGTCAAGCAGCTCAACCGCAGGCGGGTTATGAGACATCCGTATAGAATTGCAGCCCATGTCCTTTAGGATTTCCAACTGTCGCTCGGCAGCTCGGACGTTGAATGCCATGCCTAGAGCGCCTAGATCGGAGTGCTGGTTGACGCCTTGGATGGGCACCTTTTCACCATTAACCAAGACGCCTTTGTCTGAGTTGAATTCTAGGGATCGAATCCCGAATTGAGTTTTGTACTCGTCAATGACCTCATTGTTGACCTTGAGCCTGGTAACTGCAACGTAGAGATTGGGCTTCTGAGATGGAGGCGGACCCCAAAGACGGGGGTTGGTGATGGTGGTAGAACTGTTGAGGAGGGTGGTATCTAACGGAGATAGGGAAATTGTCTTGGGTAGGAATCTTCCAACTTTTTCCCCAGGGTTTCCAGTTTCCGGATCGAATGTGAAAATATCCGTCTCTACTCTGATTACTCTCCTTTTCCTCGCCTTGTTCTGAATCTGAACAGAAAGATCAAGTATCGCGGACTTTTTGGAGACATCCCGAGCAGTGATGTATGTCCCCCACTGAGATACCTGCGTCGGATCGCCAACAGTAAGCCAAACGCTTCTGTAAAGCCCAGCACCAGGATACCATCTGGACGAATCTGGGGCGTTGTCAAGCCGAATAGCCAGCTGGTTCTCACCGTATTCCACGAAGGGCGTAAGGTCAAGGCGAAAAGAGTTGTACCCATACGGCCATCCACCAACGAGATGCCCATTCAGCCACACCATAGCATAAGACATGGCGCCGTCGATGTCGAGGTGGATGTGTTTACCGCGAAGAGAGCGAGAAATGCCTAATTTGCGGCGGTACCAGCCCACTCCATGAACAGGCAAACGTCCCATGCCTCCACTAATAACAGGGTTCTCCCCTTCATAGAAAGGACCGCTGATGGCCCAGTCATGAGGCAGATTGACACTCTCCCAGTCGTCATCCTGGTACGTGCCTTGAACAAACGGAATGTCAATCTCCGGATCTCCGTCTGGACGTTTGTGATGACGACTCTTGTCCATAATGAACTCGTTTCCAGAGGGGAGAATCCAAGGTTTAAGGGCTGTGGCGTTTTCGATCTGGTTTGGGAGATGGTCGTAGACGACTCCATCTGGATTGGGGACCGATCGCCAGAACCGCCATCCTTTGTTAAGGTTGATGCGTTGGCGAGGGACCGAGGTTGCTTGAGTGTCTGTAATGAGGACTATGAATAAGAGCCCGAGCAGATAACCGGGGTATACCATAATGCAAGTGGCTTCACGGATGACTGAACTACTTGGAAGTTGGTGGCCATTGGCGAGGTTTCGTCCTATGTACTGGCATTCGAGCAGCTGAAATAAAGTGTCCATCCTCAGCCATCTCGCATCATGGGGGCAATTAGGCTAAAGATGGTGAGGGGTCATTATAGATCAGGGCATTGTCGAGTACGGCTACGATCTCCTTAACAACTGACTCCCCACGGGGTCAGTGTCGATCTCTGGATCATCGCGAGACAATAGCACCATCCGCTTCTCAAAGGAGCTAACGCCGAGGTCCGTCACAGGCAAGTCATTTAGGCTAAGTCTCAGTGTGCAACTGCCGTACCTGCCATCCCGGAACTAATGCATCTGAGGTCGCAACAAGGTGGACACTATAGGCTAAAATATCCAATTGACCTCCGCTCGCCCGGGTGATACCTGGTTTGGTGAATGCCTTCTTTCAAGCTCATGGATATTACGCTGAGACGAGTCTCGAGAGTTCTGAGGCAGACCGAACTGTGTTAGGGCACCCTGGAATCGCAGTTGTTGAGCATTGAGTCATTGAAACTAGCAAGGTAGCTCTACGCGTTTTGCCCTTCAATGGCAAGATGCTTCCACAACTTGAAAGAACACGGCTGAGTCATGAAACAATGTGTATTGGGTACAATAAACGAAAGTCGACTTGGAATTACAGTTCAAAAATATGGACAGGAAATCGCGAACCCATCTCCCGGTATGCATCAACATTCGGATGCAAATGGTCCCCGGAATCAAAATCGGGACGCAGCTTATCCCCGTCTCCAATAACCGACGCAAAGTCAACGGCATAGTCAAACGTCCCATTGTTCAGAATCCAGTCATTTACCTCCAACCTCGTCTTCTCCCTCCTCGCATCCCCATACTGGCTTCCAGCAAAGGGGGTGATTGTCGCGCCAATGGTCTGCATATTCGCCTTCTTGCAGGCCGCGACTATCTCCGCGTAGGCATTTATAAGACGCTCAGTAAGCTGCCGCTGCGTGATATCGTCTGTGGGAGAAGTCCCAATGTCGTTGACGCCTTCAAATACGAGGACGTACCTTGCGCCGTTTTGCTGCAGGGCGTCGCGGTGGTAGCGCTGGAGGAGGGGGGGGCCGAGGCCACCACTGAGAACGGCATTTCCGCCTGCGGCCTGGTTGTTCACGGCGATGTGCGTCTTCTTTGATGCCTGCAGACGGGCTGCGAGGAAATCGGACCAGCTAGGAGCAGTCAGTGTGATGACATCTTTGAAAATTTCGGACATGTTGTTTAAAGGCCTACCGGTTGTTTCGATCATCCTCACTTCCACGCCCATCAGTGATACTGTCTCCCAAAAGGACGGCTGAATAGTGATTCCTTGGTACCCAGGCCTCAACTGCGCTTACAAAATACCAATGTCGAGTACTAGCCTCGGAGATGGAAGATGCGTTAACAAGATTACCCGTCCCCATCCATGACGTCGTTCTACTGCCAGGATGGCCAGTGATCTTGTTACCCAGCTGCCCGTCTTCAAAATATATCGACAGAGCAAGATTAGATAGAGGCAGAAGTCTGAAGTGGACGGGGTCGGAGTCGACAAATTCCCCTGGGCCGATGGTTGTGGACTCGGAACCCTCAAATGTCAGCCGTCTTGTGGTGGATCCATCGATCTCTCCGACACCAGCATTTCCGTTAAGTGGAAGAGCAACCGATGCTGCCGTGATGGGTAAGGGAGTTTTGCCAAAGACGTTAGAGATTCGAATACGGATGCGTTCAGCCCGGATGGAAGTTCGGAGAGTCTGGCGTATAGTGCTATCGTGGAATTGGTATGGAACATCTTCCCCTCCCTATTTTATACTTGAGTCAAGGCGTTTGATATGGAATGAACTCAATCAAATACTCACAAACGGGGGCGGGGCTAGATTACCGATCTCGACCTCCTGAGGCATCGATGTCCATGTCCCTACCCAGTGTCTTCCTTTGCCTCGAGATGCGACAGCGATGCCTAGCATCCAAACTGCAAGCAGTAGCCTCACGATAAAGAGTTTCGTCATGCTTCACTTCCCATTGGGCTCGCAAATCGAAATACCAGGCTGCGGAATCTTGATAAGTCATGGAAAAGAAAAGTAGGCATTATCAAGCCCCGGATATTTTAACTGCTCATGGCACGATAATATCCCAAATGGTTGAATATTAAACCCCAAGTCTTAATAGGCGGCCATTTTAGCCGGGAATCCCGGATGATACTCTCAAGTCGATCACCTTCTTCATGGAGCGACCAACCCGTAGCACTTTTCCTTCTAGACCAACTTAATAAATCCTCTTGCCTAATATTTGCCCACGAATCAGTCGTCTTGTCGGAGTCTAGGGTCCACCTTGTTCCGGCTAATTGAAGCGACCTTCTCCGCATTGTTGTTGCGTCGGTTGAGCGGCCGAATCTTGTGATCTACCAGCATCTCCAATCCCCTCGGTAAGCCATACAGCCAGACTCTGAGTCTCTACACTCAAACAATAGCATTTTCTTTAGGCACTGCGTCATTTTCTCGCTGCGGGACTCCTCCAGTCGAGGGATATCCGGAGACTACTCCTCAGAATCGAGCAGGATAGGATTCTAGCCTGCATTTACAGCCCCAACAACGTCTTTGTCTTATTCATCACCGACATATACCCCCCTCCATGTCTCAATATCTGCCTTAACCTCACTCAGGCTTTTCCCCTCTTGGATAGCAACGACCTGCGCTAGCATGAGCTCGGTAGCCTCGAAGATGAGCGTATCCCTCTTCTCGAAGCCGACATCATATGACATGCAGTAAAACTCGATGTCATTGTGATCCCTGGGAAGGACCTGATCCTTTATGAGAGGTGCAAAGGTATTGTGGATAACCTAGTCCACAGTCCATCGACCAAGACCACATCAAAATAACTTCAGAGCCACACATTTATCCACCTTTCAGTCACCCCTAGGCCCGCCGCCCTTCCATAGTTGAGTTTCTGCCTCAAATCGCTCTTAACCGCCGCCAGAAGGAAGGATTGCAGCTCAGCAAGAGTGAATCCCGCAAGGCCGCATTGCTGAGCAACTTCGCCGTACTTGAATCGCCACCGTGCTCGCGGGTTTAGATAAATAAGATCATGGGTACAATGGGTCAAGGTTAGCACATATGTCAGAAGTTGGCCTTGGAGGGCTGTGGCTAATGAGGTTCTGGTATGAGGCACTGGCAAGGCTAATTTTATGCGCCAGCATCTCCCTTCTGGAAACGAGGTTCAACCCCAGCTCATGATCAGGGGTTTAAAGTGGGCGTTCTTCCATGCTATATCATTTTAGGGCCGCATTGTTCGACAGCACCCGAAGTACGCGGAATCGTCGGGATCTCCGTCAATTCTCCATTTCCCAAAATAAATCTTCGTGTTTGACCGAACTAAGCAGGGGTTTCCTTGAAGTTACGGTTTCAAACTTTCGTATCCCGCGTCCTGATGATTTTAAAGCTCCTTTTTTCCTTGACATTGCCAAGATAGACTAGTACAATTATGGTACCAACTGCCGAACCTAGCATCCATTGGCGACATTGGGTTATCAACATGGTCAATGTCCATATAAGACGACATGGAAACCCAACATCAAATTTCGAGAACACTGAGTATTCCGAGTGAGTTCCACAGACGCCCGTCATGCTATCCAAGGCTTCTCTGCTATCATTGCTATTGCCTGCTGCAGCGTCAACTCGAGTTTGTCAATTGTCAGCAAACAATCAGACTCAGCCTACCAACCAGACAGGCCCAATCGATCCGAGCGCGCCTACGAACGGGACCGGATCTACCAACGGAACAATCCCCGAAGATGACACTCCATGGGTTCCGACATGCAAACTGCCCAGGAATGACTTCGCCTGGTTGAGCGTTGGACATGGTTTTATGAGCGACTGTGTTCATAGCAAGGGTACAATTCAGGGTCATATGATCTTTGTCGACTTTTCCGACGCAGAGGCCCTCGAAGGGGAATCTCCTCAAGACGCGTACGATCTTTTGGTTCCTGACGCAAACAAGTGGTATCAGGAAATCAGCCACGGTCAGCTTGACCTTAACATCACCGCCGATACTTCCAAGTTTTACCGCATGCCGAACTCGGCAGAGTCATACGGCTGGGACTCGGGTTTAAGTAACCAGCAACAGTATGCCTACGTTGTGGACGCTTTGGACGCATACATGAGTGACGGCGAGAATCCACCGCCTCCAGTCACAGATATCCTCTACGTTGTACCCACACGCAATGCGGCATGGATGACTCGCTCATTGGCCTCGTCCTTCGGCGCCTTCACAAGTAACAACACATTCGTATCCAAAAGGGCCATTACCTTTGGCGTTGATCCGTATAACTCCTGGGGCTACAAGGCGCTCAACCACGAAACTGGCCACGCCATGTGTCTACCCGACTTGTACCCCCTGGACATCAACTTTCCTACTGGCGAATACGTGGGCGGCTATAGTGTCATGGGTAACGTCGGCGGAATTGCCCCCGATTTCTTCGCCTGGGATAAGTGGAGGCTGGGATGGTTGGCCGATGAGGATGTCGACTGTATTCTCGAACATGGTACTACCAGACATACTCTCACACCACTAGAGACTCAAGGCGGTATCAAGGCTGTGGTGGTAGCAGCTAACAAGACTTCTGCTCTTGTTGCTGAAGCTCGCACCGCCAAGGGCGCAGATGAAAAGATCTGTGCCCCTGGTGTCCTCCTATACACGATCGACACCACCCGCACAACAGGAGAGGGACCGATTCGGGTTCTTGATGCCACACCTGGATCAGACAGCTGCGGCAGCGAAGTCAGTGGGTGGGAGCCCAAGAATGATGCAACTCTGTCTGTGAGTGGCACAGGATCCTATGAAGTATCCGGATGGGGTATCAAGGTTACTATAATTGATGATAAGGAGGATGAGTTTGAGATTGAAATAGAGTACCCATAGAATAACACAATGAACGTTGTGTTTTCAAGATTTGATATCAGCGGGAATATGGCCTGTCAATGGCCGTAAAATATTGCAGAGTCCCGTGTGTACACCTCTCACGATCTTTTGGCTCCGTTAACCTATCAAGGGCCGGGCGCCAGCTATAATAAAGGACAGATCAACACATTACATATCCCACATATTCTCATAAGCCTAGGTCACACTGATGGGCATTGTGCATCCATTGCCAAGTGGAAACATTTAGACAGGCAACACCGGTCTCATTCTCAATGCACTTATCTCAACCCTACTTCTCCATTATCTCATTTTCCTTCTTCTCTTCCCCCTTCTCCTCATCCTTGTCCCCATCCTCATTCTCATGTTGCTCGTCTTCTTGCTCGTCTTCCTCATCCTCCGTCTTGACGATTAACGGCATTTAGAGCGAGTGAGGCAACAAGATCTGGCTCAGGCTGCTCATCATTGGCTGACGGGCGGACGGTCGCTCGATCAACGGACTGACAGGTGGACGGACAAGAACAATGCGGCGACGTGCGGCGACGTGCGGCAACAGGCGAGACAAAGCATGGCTAGATTTGTTTACCAATACTGCCGCTCAATTGCACCAAGTTCGGCCCATCAGCCAAGGTTGCCCCGATATACACCGAAAAGAATACTATAACTCGCCCATAACGCCTTGCAGCCGAGTGATGACGGCACAGATGCACAGATGCAAATATGGGCGTGGGTGATTTCGAGGATTTGGACAGAGCTTTTGGGAAGGATCTTTCCGATTCTGTTCCGTATTATAGGAACCTCGAGATATTACAGGGACGATGAAACGAGGAAGGACAATGAAGACTAGGAGACGAGGACAAAGAGAGGACGAGGACGTAGAATATAATGATCAAGCTAATGAGTGGGAGGAGAGTAGTAATGATGACAAGAAAAAAGAGGAAGAGAATGAAGGAGCAAGGAGGAAGATGACGACGAGAACAACAAAGCTGATGTTCAGAAGGAAATCATATCTAACATACTAACAAGGCTAATTACTTCGAAGCATGTTCAGCAACGATAGGTGTCTGATAGACACATGTGTGGTCTTTTCCGGAGCTCTCTTATTGTGAAGATGGACGAAGATGGACAATGGTCGAACGAGTTATCTGTCAAACTTTTAATGCGTATTGCCATGCCTTGCAAGCTCACCACACCACAGATACCCATCAATCTCTCATAGTGTGCCTATAACCCAACGAAGAATAATCCTAGAATTGTTTTTCATTCTCCATCTAGCGGATCCCTCACGATATGGGATCACTCTTTGCTTCTTGGCCCACACTCAATCCAGTACTACTCTGTTGGCCGTCAACCCCTGCGTGCATGGGCTCAATGCTACGCTCGCCAATAATCAACATGGCCTCTACACAGGATGGAGCAGCACCGGCAGAATGCATAATGCCGATGAAATTACCCCGCCCGAAGATCGCCTTGCTTCAACTGTTTTCTTTTGGGCATCTGTCGAGCCATTTCCTTCCCTAATCAAGGCATCGTCTCTACCTACTAAATATCGCCAACCATGTGCCAGGATAATCAAGCCGTCATTGAGCCAGACACTCACGACGACGGTGATTCAGCAATCACCCCGGACGCTCTTTCATCTACAGCATCGCTCACCGCTTCTATCTTGGAGTACCGGACCATCCACGGGCGCACTTTTCACAGTCAACGGGGTCCAGGAAATGCCGAGTACTGGGCACCTAACGATGATCAACACAACACCAGCATGGACATCCAGCATCATGTCTGGACCCTACTTCTTGACGGGAAGCTCCATCTTGCGCCTCTCCCCGACCAGGTTGGCAAGGTTCTTGACGTTGGTACTGGGACTGGCATCTGGGCCATTGACTTTGCCGATGAACATCCACAGGCGGTTGTAGTCGGTGTTGACTTGTCACCCACTCAGCCGGACTGGGTCCCGCCCAACTGTAGGTTCGAGATTGACGATGTATCTCTCCGCTGGACGTGGCCGGAAAACGAGTTTGACTTTGTGTATCTTCGGACCATGTTTGGCAGCTTCAAGGACTGGCAGCACGTCTTCAACGAAGCCTACCGAGTCTGCAAACCAGGTGGATATGTCGAAGATTTCGAGGCTAGCTCTGACCTGATATCTGACGACGGGACTGTCACGCGTGACAATGGTACCGCTCTTGGACAATGGGGAAGGCTGTTCCATGAGGCCGGCTGGAAGACGGGCCGCAGTATGGCTATTTTTGAAGAAGACACACAGATCAAGTGTATGAAGGAAGCAGGATTTGTGGACATTGTGGTCAAAGATATCAAGTGTCCATTGGGCCAATGGCCAAAAGACCCACGGCAAAAGGAGATTGGTTCTTATGACCAAGCTGCCGTTGAAGAGGGCCTAGAGGGTATGTTGAGCTCTAATCACATGCATTTTTCTGAGTTCAGTGCTAATTCTCTTTGGTTCAGGCTACGTCGTTTATATGTTTACAGATATCCTGGGCTGGTCCATGGACGAGGTTCAAGTATACCTGTCCAAGGTTCGGAAGGAGTTAAGGGACAAGAGGTATCATACCTACTTTTGGACGCGAACTGTCTATGGCAGGAAGCCCGATGTAGGAGATACTTCAGGGCAGTGAGGATTATAAAGGCTGTAGCTCAAGTCTAATGCAACTCGAGCTGGTTTGACAGATAAGCGACATAAGGGAGACAACAAAAGGTCATTGAGGCCAACTGAGATAGAATATCAAGGATGAAAGCAAAGCTGGTTCAGCAAGTGCTATTCCTAGTCTCTCACCCAAACCCCGTCGCTAGAAGATCCAAGGCCACCAGGTCGAAGATGAAACATGTTGTTTTTTGTTGGAGTCTTTTGCATAGGGGGAAGATGTACCAAGAAGAAAAGAAAAGGCCACTGTGTTGGCATTGCAGTATTATCATGATGTGTATGTCCAATATCATGTGATAACTGAGTTAGAACATGGACAGAGATGTTGCCACCCCGAGCATGAGCATGACCGCTAACTACCACTTTACAAGGCGCTGCTAGGAGATTAAAGATACGTGGTTTGTATTTATAGTGTCTATCGCTTATTGTCTGACCTTCATTGTCTGGGATCTTCCAGCAATTCTCCATAAGAATCAATTCTCGACAAGAACTGGCTCTTCGTCTTTTCCGGGAGAAAGCTCGCCCTGATCGAATTCCGAGCCAACCCCCGCATCGCCTCAAGATCTAGGGAGAACGCATCGCTAGCTAGGACGTACTCATCTAGGCATGCAGAACCAAACATGGCTGGGTCATCTGAATTGAGTACACAGAACATACCCTTCTCCAGGTACTTCGGTAGGGGATGAACCTCGATTGAGGGGCAACAGCCAGTCAAGATATTGGAGGTGATATTGATCTCCACTGGAAGGTTCTGCTTGGAGAGCAAGTGCATGAGACTCTCATCATGCTGTGCAGCCAAGCCATGACCGATTCTCTCTACTCCCATCTTCAGTGCAGCGCGGATCTGTGATGGTCCCCGTTCAGGGCCCGTGGCCTCTCCCACATGAGCCGTGAGCCGCAGACCCGTCTTCTTGGCGTCAGCGTAGACTTGCTCAAACCATTCAAGAGGTCCACCGACTTCATCACCACCTAGACCGATTCCAACGATGGTGGGAAAGCGCTCCTTGAGCTTTCCCGCCAGTCCAAAAACTTGGCCAGCCTCTTGAACACTCCAGGCCCGATTTGCGTCTGCAATCCAGAAAATAGACGGACCTCCAAGGTCGCGGAGAACTTCAGTCCTCGCAATCTCGATTGCGGCCATGACATCTTCTATATCAAGGTGAGGCTTCCGATGCAGGATGTTTCCCCATGAAATGTAGACTTCGGCGTGGACAACGCCCTGATGATGCAGGTTCCGCATCATCTCTTTGACGATCAGGGCATAGTCCTCTGGTGTCTGAAGACGGTCGAGAACAAGCCGGAATGTATGTAAAAAGTGCACAAAGTCTCTGTAAGCGTACAACTCGCGGGCTTGCTGCAGAGTAAGCGGTGTCGAGTCATGGCGTACTGATAATGTGATTAGGGTCTCGGGCGTGACGGTGCCTTCGAGATGGAGGTGAAGTTCGGCTTTGGGCAAGCCTTGCAACCAGGATCGCTTGGAGATGGTCATGATGATATACGATAGAGCAGTCGCTGGCGTTGGATAAAGCGCTGTTGTGGTGGTAATGGTTTTTTTTTTGTAGTGGCCGAAGTCATAATCAATCATGAGAATTGCGCCATTTGTCGATAATACAATGACTCATGTTTCAGGACTTATCTTATCCTTAACGCATAAGACCAGTATATCCCCACTGGTGACCGTTAGTGTACCCGCTTTGCTGCACGATACAAGAGTTTCCAAGTGAGCCATGTCTTGACTCGCATGCGGCTGGCTGATGACCACCAAGGGCAAAAAGTCTAATAAGGTTTCAAGACTATCACGGAGGTTATTAAGGAAATAGCGTAAGGTGCAGCTGTTGTTGACACAAGGAAGCATCAAACTTCACTCTCTATCGTAAAATGTGATCCCCCCCCAGCGTGTCGTCAACCTTGAGAAGACATTTATTCATAAACATCCATTGTGAATCACTTAATGCATCAACTTTGAAACAGTCGACGATGAAACACATGGATCACTTCAATACTTTAGAGAAATGAATTCAGGGAAACTTCTTGCATCGTCCATAGCAGAGAGGCTTCTTTCAACCAATTGTCAAGTCTCGTGAATTTTATCACTGCAAGTACCGGGTAGCGCGAGAGCAGGTTGGAGGTTGGCGTGGTGTCACGTGAACAAATTGCCCTGCCAACCAGTGACTATTGACTACCCCACGTCAAGTCACGTCACGTCACGTCACGTCACCATCAACCAACCCTTTAACCTCGATCAAATTCACAGCCTCAATCCATCTACGAGCATTTGCTACGCTTGTCTTCAACTATCCCCATCCAAAAATGCGCCAGAGTCCAGTCTCGGAGTGGCTGGATACCCTCGAACTCCCATCTGGTGGCTACAGCCTCGCGCCCGCCCACGAAACCATCGAGCGAAGCGCGAAACGAGCCAAGATCAGTCACGAGCCCTACACGTCCCGATTGCCAACTCCGACCGAGTCAGAAACGCATACCCTGTGTCTTGCTCGTAACGACCGAAACGCGCACAACATGGAATCGCCGGCATCATCATCAAAGAAACGACGTCGCGACGAGGAGAGTGACATGGCCAGCCAGCGCGAGCTTTCAGATGCCATCGCTGGCAACCCTCTCGACTTGACACCCCGAGCGAGTCAACTTGGTGGCCGGTTGTTTCGAGATCAATACCATGTTGAAGAACCTGATCTGACGTCCAACCTGTCCCGCGCCTCATCGTCCATATCACATCGCTCGTCAGCATCTCAGCGTTCTTCTGTATCGGGTCAATCTTCACCATCCAAACAGGCCCGGAACGCCGAGTTGCAGAAGACTGGCTTTAAGCCCGTCAGCTTTTCTCTTCAACAAGATCAGCAGCCACTTTCCCTCAAAGCCATCCGTCAAGGGCTCACGAGGATCAGCCATGGAGAAAAGCTGTTCCCAGACACTTTGCGGGGTCAGGTGAGCACGATGTTTCCGGTGATTTCCAACTTTGACTCTAAACATGTGATAGCTCGCCGACACCGATATCCCGGACTCTTCATTCTACAGTACGAATGATGCACCTCGAAAAGGATGGAACTATCCTCCTCCATCGCTCGTCCAAGATACCCTCGAACGAGCAGCCCAATGTTTGGATGAACGGGAAGGAGAATCTTCTTGGAACCTCGAGGTTCATGCGCCTCTTCTTACCTGGGTCTTTCGCCGAGAAAGCCAAAAACCTCTCATAGACTACAGATACTGGTACAGCGGCCCCGATCCCTCATGACAAACCCAATTGCTGACACACATCAGCACTTCAGCCCAGATCATACATACATTCAAACCGAAGAATGCTCCCTCGAAAATGGTCGACTTTTGCATCATCGTTCGCCCCGGCGAAGATACTGACGAGCAAGACATGATTGAGAATCTCTGCTACAACAGACCTGGGCAGACAATAAACCACACCGGCTGGGGCAACCTCTGCAAAAACCCAGTTGCCATGTCCATCGAGACGAAACGGCATGGCGAGAACTGGGACACTGCCGTGTTGCAGCTGGGTACTTGGCACTCTGCTCAATGGCGAAGCTTGGATTGGGGGAGAAGCCAGCGGGTTTCCATCGACTTTCTGCCAGGCATCATCATTCAAGGGCATGACTGGCTCTTTGTGGCGACCATCATGAGAAACGACAAGGCCATCATGTACCATTCCATCTCAATTGGCGACACCAAGACAGTTCTTGGCATCTACAAGCTTGTCATCTCTCTGCAGTACTTGCAGCAGTGGATTGAGCAAACCTACTGGCCTGCATTTCGCGCCGAGGTTTTAGGGATGGACGAGCAGGTTAATAGCACCATTTAGACGTTTCTCTACGAGTTTATGACTGTATGATAATGATAGAGTACTGGCGAATAGCCGACAGATATGTTCATGTCTCTAGCGTCATGCCCCCAAATGTCGGCGTGACTTATGCCTATATAGTTTTTTATTGCCAGTTAGAATTGAGTGCAAGGGTAAGGGTTACGCCTCCGTCGGCTGAGGGGAGGTGTCATTCGAGAGCGAGTGGACCCAGAGTCTGAGACGATGATGCCCCTCTCCCGCTTTCAACAGTCGGCACTGAGCTCAAAGGTCGAGCTTCAAGCCAGCGTGGAACTAGGAGGTTGGGCAAGAATAGAGAGGATGACCTAGGGAATGTCAACTACAGCTGAGAATGGCCTGATCAGCAGCTATAATACAGCTTTGCCGAGCGTGCTAAGTGGCTTGAGGTAAGTTATCCGTATGACAGCCACGGACTCCGAGATGATAGACCAAAACAAAGGCCCGACCGACAGAGTCCTATTATGAACATCGATGTGTTTTCATAAAGCGAGGTGGCAAGTGCCGAAGCTATTCATGCTGAATATCAAACAGACCATCGCCCTCCTACCAATTCGCTAGATGATCGGATACCAAACGCCGGGGGCGGCCTTAAACCACTCTCGAAGTTCATCGGCGGGGATGGGGGCACTGGGACATGGCGTGTTATCAAGGCACTTCTCAGAGCTTGGAGGCATCCCCATCCTTCTGTCCTGCGAAGATTGCACCAATGCGGCCCTATGCAGGACAGATCGACTTTGCTTCCCAGAACAGTCGTACCGTGTGACAATGGAAACTCACTCAGATCAGAGAAAAGGCACCATCATGATGAAGGGCACGCGCCGTGGAAGGCATTTATGGCAGCTATCAGGCTGGATGAACAGGTCCGCGCTGTTAGAAACGCAAAACTACAACGCTTACTGAGGCGAATCCGCCTAGGTGTGTAAGATTACATAGATCTGGAGCTTCACAATATCTATGCCACCGGGAGGGCAGGTGAAATCTGTGGGAAACGAATGTTACCTTCCGCAATCCATGACAGGAAAGCTACTTTTTCAAGGTGAAGAAAGATTTGCCAGACCTGCGGCCGTACCTAGACATAGGTGCTAATTTGAACCTAGAACGTACCACTGATGAATTGTGATGAGATTTAAACATGTTAGCTAGTAGTGGAACAAAGATGCTCATTAGAACAAGGCCGCTGAGCGTACCCGCGGCCCATAGGCCTGGCAAGGAACAACAAATGGAACAAGTCTGGCATTATTCTTATAGGTCAATGTGGATCAAGATCTCAACTAAGGCCAGGAGCCGGGACCATAGATCTCAACCGGCAGCTACTCGTGGATGTTACAGGTTGATAGGCTGCTTGTGAGGCTGCGTCGATCAGGAAGAGAGACTGGAATATTAGAACGAATCTCAATTCCAGGCACCGAAGGCCATGGGGGCGACAAGCATATTGTTCAAATCAGCGCTAGTCAATAGACGCATTGGACGATAGCGATGCAGTTAAGGACAGAGACACGGGGAGTAAGACCAAACCACGATTCACAAAGATGGATGTGGGCTGCTTCCAGCCCTTCAATCATTGCATATATATCAAGGAGTTGTTGCTGTTTTAGTGACATATCTATGTCGCTAGCCCTGAAAGTTCATTCACCTCATATCAAGGGCGTATCGAGAGGCTGAGGCGAATTGAGAATCAACTGAGACGACCTAATGCGGCCATCTGGCATTGTAAATAAAGGCAAAGGCAAGATAGGTGCTTTCAATAGGATAGTCTCGTAGGTATATTATAGAGAGAACGCGAAATCCTGTAACATTGCTTCCCAATCCGGTTCACTGCGGTACACTGCACAGCCAACTTGGTCAACGCTCCATTATCCGAGCATGGCGCCGATTATCGCGAAGAGACGCTCGATCTACGTCCTAGGCGGAAGTGCATGATGAATGTTTGAAGTATAGGTCGAAGACTTATTAAGTAAAAGCTGGCCTTGTGCGTTCTCAAGCATTATGCACAACATCGAAAACATCCCCAGCAACTACACGAACCTGATCATGAGACGCCTAAAGAATGTGATCCCGTCAGATAACTCGCCAAAAAGCTGGCTAAGGCCGCCGAAAAGAGAGAAAAAGACGAGGCGTGAAAGTGAATCAGTCGCTATCAAGGCCGCACGATTGTTAGGCCAGGTGAATAAAATAACCATAGAGGCATGCTTAATCAGATTCAACACAATACATAGGGTTTTTGAATCAGCCCCCGAAATATACCAAGTCTTACAACCTATCCCTCCAGTGGAAACACATCCAGCTCATATTACCTACAGAACATCTTTCTCCGAGCCCAGCAACACCGCCCAGTCCTCGGCGTTCTCTTCCATCTGCTGCTTTACCTTGTCCAGTTCATCCACAGCCTTACTAATCTGATCTAGCACTCTAGTCGCCTTGTTCTTTGCCTCAAGCATGCCCTTAAACTTTGCAAGCTGCGAGCCAGCCATTTCAACCCCTTTCGTCGAAGAAGAAAGGTGTTCCTCCGCAGCGGCTTTCCGCTCGGGAAGATTGCCATTGAAGACAAAAATCCTATCCCTGACCCCTTTTGCACCGGCCACAAGATCCCCAGCGATAGCATCGCGATGTCGTGCTAAGGCTTGGGAGTAGATGTTCCCGGGGAGGCCGTCGTCGAGAGACACACCACTGTCTTTGCGATGGCTGTCCGCAACCTGCTTCTTCAAGTCATCCAGGGAAGAGTCTGCGGCTTGGCGTGCGAGCTCTGTGGCTCGTTCTTCGCCCAAGAGTTCTCTCAGTCTGAACTTGGCCTCCAGTTCCTTGTCGCAGGCGGCCTGGAGTTGGACCTGAGCCTGGTCGATGCGCTCCTGCAGGGCTTCGGCGGTAATGGAGGAGAGGTGGTTTGTAGGTATGTGGCCAGTTCATCAATCTTGCCAATCTTTCGCTTCAGGCTGGTCTGGAGTGACCTTATTTCGGTGCACTGAGACTTTGTTGCGGTTATTATGTCGGGCGTGATGAAATCAGTGCCGACGTCTAGGATATCGTCGTCAGTCCTATCGGCAGGATCGTGGTCGGTAAGATCGGTTACTTTCTCGTATCTAGGGTCGAAATCGGAATGAGATGCGTCTCTATCGTCGTATGCAATGCGGGAGATGCTCGTTGAAGAGCTCAATGGGACTGGTGTCTCAGCATTCGTCAAAGGCCCCTGTGAGTCGATTTGGGCTTGGACCAAGCGTAACGCTCTTTGCACCAATGCAACCGTCAAATGCGACACTTTGTCATCGACCAATTTCCGCAAAATTCCACCCGATGCCCAGAGAGATTCTTTCTCTATGCCCTTTTTTTGAGCAGCAGCTGTGATCTTCCTCACAGCCACAACCACCTTGTCGCAAAGGGGAAAGGAAGTGCGCCGTCTAACGTCGTCAGGTATCCAGTGAGGTCCGCCCCAGATATCATTCAACTCTGCAGTCTTGAGAGCAGCAAACTCGGAGACCTGTCGTCGCTTGCGCGTCTTGACCTCGGTGGGAGGAAGCAGGCTTAGCGCTTGTCGCTTGATGGCGGCAAGTTTGGGGCTTTGATCGACGACGCTTCGGACAGTGCTGAGTTGCTCTTGGGAAGGGAGGTTGGTGACGGCAGCGGAGAAGTGGCATCTGGCGGCGGAGGGATTCGGCGCGGACAAGGAGGAGGCGAGGACGTGGATGGCCTAGGTGGGGGTTAGCAGGAGATCAGTAGCGACGGTGACAGAGGCCCAATACCAGCGAAGAGCCAGAAGAGCTCACAAGAGGTGAGGGTCCTACACCGGCTGGCCGCTGGAGAACGTTCCGAGTCTGACTCAAAGGAGAGGTGTTACTCTCGGATGTATGAGGCAGCGGCGGTGTCATGACCCACAGACAAAAGGGAGAAGCAGGAAGAATGATAAGATCAGTACAATGGCTTCCTTTCGTCTTGGTGGTAATGGTGCCGCGTTGTTTGCTGGTGGTGTTTTCTCTTTGTTTGACTGCTGTTGATTACCTTATGCGTGGTCGAGACGAGGCAGGAAGGAAGGAACGGGGCAGAAGTGGAAGGTGCGGTTTGGAGCTGTTACGCGACCATTGATGGTGGCAAACGTGAAGTAGATAGATACACAGGGAGAGGATTCAGAGCAAGAAAGAAATAGTAAATAAATCAAGCAACAGATGTTATTGAGGGCAGTTGACATTCCGTACGGAAAGTTGCGGCGCTAAAGCAGGTAGATGAAGAGATCGACGCATTGTCGTATCTAGAGAGCTGAAATATAAGCCCAGGATATGCATCTACTATTTAAGACTCCCTATCGCAATAGTTACGCAATACATTTTGGTCTTTTGCCATTCTCGGTGTCTTGCAACATCACAATGGATGATCCAACACTCCGCACGTGATTGCCTGGCTTATCGAAACAGTTATATAGAGTCACTAGGACTCGGTTAATGACCTGAAGCGGCTCAAAAGAGTTCATTCTTACCTGAGGTCGGAGCAAGAAACGGCTGTTTGTCCCGGAGGTAGGGGGTTGGCATATCTGGCCTTGGTAGGCCCATCTCCTCAAGATACCCGTTGGTTGATCGAGCTGGTTAGCGAGTTGTCACTGGGATTACTCTATATTCCGATAAGTTCTACATGTTAAAAGTGATATACAGTATGGCGGCATTGCAGACTGATCAACCTGTTATCCATTTGATTCCATTCCCGATATGTTCTGCCAAGGACTTCATCATTAACAAGAACAAGAATCCGAGGAGGTCAACAAGAAACGGGAAGCCAGTCAACCTATAGACACCGACCGCCCTCGATCTAGCACTTCTGCAGTCCCTATTCCCCCCAGGGAACAACAGAACTGCTCCCAATCACAGCTGTGATGACCAACACCTCGCCTCACAGACGGGCGTAATTTGACCACAGGGCCTGTAGTTCGGAATGAGCAGCTATTGGTGAAGATCTGGTGCTGAGCTCCTTGCCTACCCTGATTCGCTTATGGACCCCTCGGCAGTCTCATCTCTGCCTTGTGATTCTTCTGCCGGGCTGTTGTCGTTACCGCCATCTAGATTTGCGAAACTTGATAGAATTGACTGCAGGGAAGTATTCCACGAGATTGGGTCTGATGACAGATTCGGCGTTGTCCCATGCTGGGGTGAAATCAAAGCTCCCAGCGTGTTGGTTGTTACTGTCACCACATCTTCCATGCCACAAGCCCGAGAGGGCGCCTTGCTAATGTTCAGTTGGACTCGGTAGTTTTGGGTTTGTCCACAAGCAGATGTATCCATCTTAGACACAGCATTTGCAGCCTGGCGAGCGCTCGGTCAGAGTGCACCGTCTCCGCCGGCGTATTAGACATGGAACAGAGTCATCGGCGAGGGTTGGAAGAGGCGATACATGAACATACCTTGGAGTCTTTGCACCTCTAGCAGGCAGGCAAGACCTTGCAGCTACCTACTTCATGTCAGGCACTGTCTGGTGGTACGCTGGGATGCACAGCACGTGCTGCGACAAAGGGTTCATTCAGCCAGCACACGCACTCACTGAAGAGTAGCCCGACTTTGCAGGCACCCCTGAAGCGGAGACGGCGCCGCCATCCACACACCTCCACTCCATCTCCCCAAAACCGTTACCATCCTGCGCCAGATTCGAGTTCCTCACCTACAACGGCTTGACGATCCTCTAAGTTATTGTTAGCGAATGGGGGTGTCAGTGGTGGTACGTGCAGGATATTTGCCAAGAGACTTTTGCCGTGTTTGCCTTTCTTCATCCTGCTGCGATGAAACCTTCATGCACCCCCACCAATCGGTAATCAAATCAGGCTAGCAGTAGTCTATACTGTAACCATTTCACCCTGAGGACACTACTTAAACGGCGAATGTCCATGGAGATCTCTAACTCGTGTGATGGCTTTGGTTGCCAGGAAAGAATCCCTGCTCAATAATGTCGACATATTTAGGCAAACCCGATCGAAAGCGAACTCGGTCTATGCACTGGCCTGTTGATATCATGGAGCCACGGTCAACATGTCGAAAATAGTTGATAATTCGTCCAAGACAGCCAAAGAGTGCCCTCAAGGGACAAGATCAAGAGACACACTGGACAGATGGAAGGTGGAATGGTTCAGTTGCTGCTGAGGAGCCCATGCAGCCTCCATTTTTTCCAGACCCCGCGATTATACAGACCACTCCACTCGGGCTGCAGGATCCCAGGCAATAGAAGAAGGTAAAGGTCTTTAGAGTACGTGAGTGCAACGATGGAGTATGGGCTATGCCTACTACGTAGTACCATTATGCATACCTTTTTTTTGTAGAAAACCCCCAACGATTTTATCAATCGATACTACGTAGATACGATGTTTTTATCGTCCGAGCGGCGAGCATATTCAACAATTGCTGCGCCAAATCCCTACAATCAAGAAGAAAAGAGAGCATCAGAGGTATGTCTTTCTTATAGGTATAGCAGCAACTGATTTTTCGAAAAGACTAGAGAATGCGTCATAATTCAGGGTAAGGGAAATGACTGCGTGCTCTTACACCAGCTGCAGAGTCATCGGCCAAGGAGATTCAGTAGGCTACCATTCGGGACCATCAAGGTAGACACTATCAAGGTTGATGACTGTGACACCCCTTTAGTAAATTTAGCCTAATGTGAAAAGTACTGCTCACTGACCCCCAATGGGCAATGTCGACATCGTCTAATCGATCTCCTCGATTGATAAGATACGCTAATTCCTCTCCGACATGGGAGACGAAACTATAAGGCGGCCCTATTGGCTTCCTTTTCCCGCTCAGATCCATCCCTTGGTTACAACCCGGTGATGGGGGGTGGGAACTTGCGCCAGCACTGTGATAACTACTTGTAGCCGATCATTTAAACTGAGCTTGTCGAGGGATCCTGTCGGCTTGCAAGGTAGGAACAGGAAACGGGCCCGACTAGAGGCATTCGCTAGCTGTCTTCGGGAAGCTGAGGAGGTGAAGCTCCAAACATCTAGGATTGCCACCTACAGTCAACAAACAAGCTATAAAGGAGATCTGTTGGTCTCCCAAAGTTGATAGCTCATCTGGCGACGTTTCTTACTCTAGCCCGGATCGTTTTTTCATCTTCGCCATGGCGACTCAAGCCACCGAGAACATAGCCGCGGACGACAAGGCCTCTGCTGGAGGCGTCCAGCCAAGGAGCGCCCTTCTCGATGATGAGATTACGGATGACATCTCTGTGAACAATCATGAACAGCGCATGAAGGATCGTGCGCTTCTCTCACCCGACGAGGAGAAGAAGCTCTTGCGCCGCGTCGACTTCCGCCTGATGATCTTGTGCGCCATCATCTTCATGATTAAAAATGTCGATGCAAACAACGTGAGAATCAGCCACCTTCGGAAACTTCCATCTTGGTGACGGCGGAACTAATCCACAGCAGGCCGCGAATGCAAGAATCATGAACAAAGGCACCGACCGGAACATCATGACGCAGCTCAACATGACTGCCGACGACTACAACTGGGTCAGCACAGTCTACAATGTGAGTGTCTTGAAGCCAATATCGACAATATCCAAACCAACATGGTCCACAGATTCCATTCATGCTTTTCGAGATTCCCACCAACATGATTGTAAAGAAGATGCTTCCTTCCAGATTCCAGTCGCGCATCATGGTAAGCGCCCAGAGGCATGTTTACTATCAACAGCAGCATGGCTCACTGATCTCAATAGGTGACTTGGGGTCTTGTCCTAGCTTGCCACGCTGCGGTCAAGTCCAGCGCTGGCCTCCTCACCGCCCGTTTCTTCCTTGGTGTTGTGAGTAGCTGCTGATCTTGGTCCAGGCGAGTAACGAGACTGACCTTCTGATTGACAGGCTGAATCTGGCATGTTCCCCGGTATTATCCTCCAGATGAGCTATTGGTACCGCGCCGATGAGATGACCCCCCGGCTTTTAATTTTCTGTGCGTGACACTCATCTTGATGCCTCAATTTTGCGAACAGAACATATCACTAATGTAGTCACAGACTCATTCGAATTCTTTGCCAACATTGTCAGTGCTGTGTTGGCCTTTGGGTTTAGCGGCATGAACGGGCGACATGGCTTGTCCGGCTGGCAATGGTTGGTTTGCTTTCCCTCATGATTGAACGCGCCATTAACTAAAACTGCAGGTTCTTCCTGGTTGAAGGTGTGATTACGATAGGCTTCGGCGTGTTGCTCTTCTTCATCTTCCCTGATTGTAAGATCCCTCCCTCCACTATGTCTTGTCGGAAATAAACGATTGCTCACGGGTTGGCATCCAGTTCCCGCCCAGGCCAAATGGTTGACCAACAAGGAGAAGCGATTCCTTCAAGCTCGCCTACCACCAAACGCTCCTCGATCGTCCGAGGCCAATTTCAAGGCAAGTGAGATCTGGGACACGATGAAGGACCAGCGACTGTGGTGGTTCGCCTTCATCTGGGCCTCCAAGACGATTGGCAGCACAGGCCTCTCGTTCTACTTGCCTACCATCGTCGCCAGTCTGGGACTTGCGTGAGTGATTATCGTTCCCGCAGGAAATGTCGTAGTGTTCAGACCTGACTGACTCATTTCTTGCAGGTCCATCGCCGAAAGTCAACTACTCACCATCCCATCCTCAGTGCTAGCAATTGTCCTCATTGCTTTCAGCGGTTACTTGACCAATTCGCTGGCCGTGCCATACCCAGTTGTGGCACTGGCGTATTTGATCTCTAACCTGGCTTGCTACGGCGTCATGGTCGCGTATCCGAACAATGGAGGCGTGTACGCTGCTACGCTCATTGCTGCGGGTGTCTCACTGGCTTGGTTCGCGACCATGTGGCCATGGCGTCTCCAGACTACGTTCAGGGCGACGGGATCCGCCTTTGCCATTGCCTGGGTGAACGCTCTGGGTGGCATCGGTACCATTGTCGGACCTCAGATCTTCCGCGCCAAGTACGCGCCCGAATATACTGTGTCGTTCGCGGTGGCCATGGGCATGACGGGCGCGTGTATCCTCGCCATCTGCTGGACTTGGTGGCTCACTAGGGAGACAGAAAGGCAAACCCGTCAGCTAAGGAAGAGACGTCTCGCCGCCTACAAGAACAACGAGGTCGTCTTGGACGACGTTGACATCGACGCAGATTTTGAGAAGAAGCCGAGGGTACATGCTTGAGTTAGTAGCCAATTATCTTATCCCGTGCACAGATAGGCAGTTGTGATCAAAATAAGCGCTTCTAAGCACCAGGATAGCCCGTCTTGAGGAGGAGGTTAGCCGGTTAAGTCGGGGAAGGCGATGCCGAATACCAACAAGAGGTTTACGATACTAGCGGAGTGTCTAGTGGCTGGTGAAACTATTTCTGATCCAAATCAGGCAATTAAAGATGCGGATGCTGTTAGCGATGTGATCGAGGTAGGAGGGATAGAAGAGGATGAGAGGCCGAGTTGGGGAGAGGAAGAGTTACGCAATATCAAAGAATACGTGAATTTCCCACGCATGGTTGAAAACTTGGATTTTGTATAGAAACTATATTTTATGCCGCATAGTAGGTAGGCACGGCAGGTGAGTACTGTATTGTAGAGCAGTATGACGGTACAGGAGCACAAATAAGGTTAAGTAAGCGTGACTTGGGTAAAATGATTGTTGACGAGGAGAGATAACACTTCTCCGGGCAAACCCTAACTCAAGCTATTTACACGATATTCATAACTTCAGCGAGACTATCCATAAAGTATCAAAGCCACCTGACCGTTCCCTCGCAATAGCCGCCCTTGTGTAACGGACTCTTGGACCCCTTCACTAGTGGTGGGTTCAGCCAGCCAATCCTTCATACCAGACTGCAAAGTCCCAGATGCCGTGGATTTCTAATCATTGATCGTGGGGAGTGCGCATGGCTATGAGCCAAGTTGAGTAATTCTCCCGCTGAGCCGCTCGTCGTCCCAAGTACTCTGTAGGTGTTAGACCCATGTAGGTTTGAGTGCGATGATAAGAGTCCAACCTGAACTCAACGATTGTAGATGTGGGGATCTGGAATGTCGTTGGATATGCTCTAGGCAATGACATCGGCGATATCGTGCGGCCAGAATGAAAAGCTAGACATGACGAGAGACAGATTTCCGTGTAGTGATTGTGTCATAGCAGGCCATGTAGATTCGCAATCGCCTCCCCAGAGGGCAGGCAACTGCTGTCCTCCTACAGTTTCAGCCCTCGCAAAAACATCCACTTCATTCAAGCCACGTTCTTCGGCAACAACCTCAAATACAGTGCGATTATACAACAGTGTGTGATATTTGTGGCCCTGTGGAGGATCCATACCATTGTGAAACTTTACGACTTCCCACGGTGTGCGTTTGCCAAAGTCTGTCTTGAACGTGTCGACTCCGACACGAAGGAGCTGCTTCAGTTGCTCCTGGTACGATTTGACGGCAGCGGAATTAACTCAGAGGTTAGGCGAATTGTATAGAAGAGAGCATTATATCTTGTTTGTTTTACATGAATTTAGTGGTTTATATGCCTCGTAGTAGCCTTACAGATAAATCATGCTAGGCATATTAGGGAAGTGTATAAGTCTGTACTAGAAGCAAAGGTGACGACCTCCTTAACACACCAACTCATGATTCCTGGGCAAGAACATCAACAGGTGTATAGCCAGCCGGGCTGCCACTGGAAATGTAAAGGTAATAGCCAGCGCCGAGCCTAAACTTATAATAGAACTGACTGTTCACATCACTGCCAGCCTGAGTGGTACAAGACTGGTTGCCATCGTCATCCGTGGGGCATGCTGCTTTGGGTGCCGTACAGGTCAGCTTGCCACTGGTGACTTGACAGGTCAAATAGTCGTAGTACATATTAGGGCCGGTGTTGCCAGTCTGGCAGTAGCCAATATAGGCTGCGTCAGAGGGCGTGTCGGTAGATCCGTAGTAAGCGCACACGAGAGTTCCTGTGTTCTTATCTCGCAGCCGGCCGGTGTCGGGATCAAGAATGAATGTTCTGGCAACGGAGTTTCCAGATTGAGGGTTGAACAAAAAGACGGAGCCTTCTTGATCAACGCCTTTGAGGGGTTGACCTTGGACAGAACCACCGCCGCCTATTATGGTAAATGTTGGGGTTGCTACGGCTGCGGTAGTTGTGCTCTCGGCCTGAGCCGTCGTGGTAGTAATCTTGGCAGCGGTTGTTGTCTCAGCCTCCGATGTTGTGGCGGTATCTGAAGCAATCGTGGTAGTAGTACCCGCCTCGATGGATGTCTCAGATGATGCGACTAGCACGGTAGTAGAAGTTTCCGCAGCGGTTGTAGTGGGCTGCGTTGTAGAAACGATTGAGGTCATGATTGCGGTATCCGATGCTGAAGGGAAATCCATGATCAATCATCAACCACAGCTCATAATGTCACCCCCCGTCATTCCCTCTATCTCGACTTACTGGAAGACCTAGGCTTGCAAGGGCCGGCTAGCGCAGAGTCGGCGATAAGAAGGCCCATGGCCAAGAATAAAGCGTTGGACCGCATCGTGTATAGTAGCAAGGATTCAAAAACGATTGACCAAGGTAAGCTACAAAGAAGTACAACTTGTCCAAAAGGCTACACAAAGGCCAGAGGGCGGAGGCCTCGGAGCAACCCAACAAAAATAACACAGTCAGAACACACCTAAGCAAAGAAGAAGAACAAGAAGCAAAAGAAAGGGGATGCTTGTAGTAATAGGTAGCTGTCCCAAGAGAATCTAATCTCTCTAGAATCAATAGTCTCATCTAGCGCGGCACAAGATCGAAAACGAGCTTGCTGCGCGACAGCAATTGGCTGATGCTAGGGCGGAGCCAAATAAATTTTTGCTAGGCAGACAGGGAATATTGTCTTCCCACATTTGCCAGGGTCGATTTGTATGACCTTGTTCAGTGAAATATCGTGGCTAGAGTGAAGGTAGCAAATCAGCTTGAGTGGAAACCCTGACTTCATGGTAGTTCGTTCATCCGATAGATGTAGTCGTTAATGATAACAAAGCCTTTATCAGACGCAAAAGCACTCTGTAGCCCACCCCATTGCGCCCCTATCGATACATTAATGGCCGTATTTCTCCCAATACTACTCCGTAGGACTCCCAAGGATAACCAAATCTTGTTCTAGAAATCACCTCATATGTTTAGTACCACGTTTGGTACCGATACGAATGTGGTAGGAATCTTCAGTACGTAAGTCTTGTACCAAGGCCAGAAGACTTCGAGCGACCAAGCTCGCAATCGGCGAACACCAGCAATAGCCTGAAAGGTCTTCAATGGCGTTTCGGTTGACCCGAATGTGCCGCCCGTCCACAGTGTCTACATAAGAGTTAGCATGCAGGTCTTTGGTGGAAGCCCTTCACCTTTAAGAGGTAGCTTACAGTCTTTCCATCCCGATAAGATGTGGCCACAAATTTCCACTCGTGACCGTGAATAAAGATACCGGGAATAAACGGCAGGTGACGCAGATCGTCCCCGGCAAGCTCTGATAGTAGCTTCCATTGTGCCGCTTGCCAGACTCCCATCTGCAGTTGGGCCTTCTGCTCAGATTCACCGCTTCGTTTGGTCTCAATACTTACTGACAAGGGGTGAGAACGCAAAGGCGGATAACTGGTACGGTTGATGGAGTTGTCGGTAAGTGTCCGACGAAGGTTCAGAGCTTCATCCTTGGCTGTGGACTGATCGACATCCTTGCTTGGATCAAGGTGGAACACGTAATCAACTCTTTTGCCTTGAAAGCTGTTTATCCGGTAACCAGGGAGAATACTCGCGCTCGTACTACCAGCAAATGTCAGCCATAGTGTGTCATCACCCCGCAGAGCTCAGAGTCGACTGACCATGGACAAAATCCATCGAGTTGACGGCCCCGGGGCCTTCTCCCGTAGAAGACAGCTCGGAGTAGAGGCGTATGAACAAGGCTATTCCAGCCTGCTTCTTCCTGCTCCATAACATGGCAGTCCTTGGCGTCGCCGACAAATTGCAATACTTCATCCAGTGTGAGCCTATAGTCCCCATCAGGGATACTACTTGAAGTAGCACCGAGCGTAGGCTCTATTAGGCTGGATGAATCGACAGAATGGTCAAATACCCTAGGACGGAAGACAGCAAAAGTACGGGTTGAGCTTTTCAGGTGTGATATTTCAGACTGCGAGAGGTTAGCTGAAGAGCTTAGGCACAGAGCAAAGCGATCTTGCAGACCTCAAGATACCTAGGAACGACGGAACCTCCAGTTGAAATAGTCTCCATGTCGATGCAAAGTTCTGCCAAAGCATCGGGGACATCTGGGTCATCCACATCGAGTTGCTTCCGATCGACTCCACTCGGGTAGAGGCCAAGGGTGGAGAACATCTTGCTGGGAGACGAATTATTTGATGCCTGGCTACTTTGATATGACAAAGAAGAAGTTTCCGAGTCACGCAGAGAAGGAGAAGGCTCAACTCCTCTGGTAGGCTGAGTTAGTGTCTCGTCGTCGTTATCGTAAGGCGATGCATGTATTCCCAACGCGGACCCAGCCCCAAGGTTTCCGTCTCTTATTCGAAGGTGTGATGGGCGGCATCTTGAAAATTTGCTAGCTCTCTAGCGAGTTTTTCTGAGCAGTATCATGCTGCGACGTTGGCGGCGAGAGGGGGGTATGCGAATCGGCATGGGGTCGTTTCCTGTTATTTCTGATACGCACTTGAAGAGCAGGCCTTGTCCCAGGAGAGAGCAAGTTGTCGGGTACGCTATGAAGCCAATCGAGGACGCGAAGATCAGAGTTGCTCATGGTTCATGCGTAGCGATCATGGCCGAGATGCACGGCGATACGCGTGGCTCTATTGGTGATGATGCAGAGTTGAAATGGAAGTTGTCCGTGTGGCGGTTGGCGCAGCAACAAATGCCGTGCTGACTACAGACGGCTGAATGAGCAACAAATGGCTCTGCAACCAAACGGCCTAACATTTGTGAAGATTCGCTTTTCTAAGCGAGCCTATCATAATAGTCTACCAAGCTTATATCGTCTTTGCTTATCTTATCTCCCTTATCAGAGATATAGAAATCTATTAATTTGAAGAATTTCGCATTGAACAACCTGATTGTGCTATTGAATAAGACTACTAATATTAATAAAGAGCATTTCTTTTTAGTTACTTTTACAAAGCAAGTTTAAATTAGACAGTCTTAATCTTAACATCCTTATTCCAGTTCAATCACTTGGCAAGCGAGATCAAAAACAAAACCTCAAGACTCTAGGTTAGCAACAGGCCACAAGGTCATCTTATCATCACTCCCCTAACAATTTACCTGAATCTGCGCACTCCCAGAAGCCTGCCATCATGAATATCGATACAAGATGTTTAATTTTTTCGCTCAGGTAACCCATCAAGGGCTGGGCTTCAATAATAGGTTGCCCTTATTTCTGTCCCCCTTTCGAGTGGCTCTGGCGCCAAGGATCATTCTGCAAAAATGTCAAGCGCACCCTTAGCATCTGCTTCTTTTCAACTTTTTCCGCCCTTTTTGTCGATTACCTTGAAACTGGTCATTATGGAACGCGTGAACGGAGGAGTGACCGTCGGTCAGTCTCATGGCTGCAAAATCAGCGACGACGAACTCCCGGTTGTCCAAAGATAATGTCAGGCTGCTCCAATGGCTTGCCAAGAAGCGACACACTCATACCACGCTCCGGAATCGCTGGCAAATCTTGCCTCACCCTGAATACCCGATCCCAGGAGACTCGCTCGCATGATGAGATCTTTTATGAACTAATTCTTAATAGTGAACGGCAGCGGACATTCATGTCCATAATTTCTCAGCTAATCACAGATCCAAACTAAAACCCTTGTTCATTCTTCAGGATACTCGAGCAGCTTGATGGAATCCTCTGAACCGTCCCTTCCAAACCCTTCGTCGGTTCTTCAAAGGCGGTTCCGTGTACTTTTGGCCGTGCCGTATCGAACTACACAACACACCTCGCCTTAACAACTGGTGCTCAATCTGAACTTTTGCTACCTCTAACAAACTGCATGTGTCTTTCCCATCTTTCCTTGAAGAGAATGCGTCTCATTCTGTTTCGTATTAGTGGTTCCTGACTTGATACAGATTCAATAGTTACGTTCATGGAGGGAAACTGACCTTGTATTCGGGATGAGCACCATCACTCTTGCCCAGAGCTGTTAGGTGCTTGTTGATATACGCTTCAAACCTCTTGGAGCTTTCCTTGTCCATGTCTTGGAGAAGCCGACAACAAAGGGCAATGTCACTTATCAGCGAGTCACACCGAGACCGTGTAAAGTCCTCCCTCACAACAATCCTCAACATCTTTACCCCAGACTTGGGAGCCATAGTGTACGCTGGAACCACCCATCCCCGAGATCGAAGATGATGAGCCAGTGCAAACTCGTCGTAATGTCTGCCCTGCTCGTCACTGCCGTCGTCTTCGGGTGTACTGAAGCGGAAGGCAACAAGTGGCAGTCCTGCCCCGTTGCGCTCTGACATGATGATGAAGCCCTGCTTCTCGATGGCATCGGCGAGGTAGTCGGAATTACGGGTGAGATTGCTCATGATACTATGGTAACCGTGTCTACCGAGGCGGATGAGTTGGTAATACTGGCCGATGACCTGGCATGCGCTTTTGGAGAAGTTGAGGGTAAATGATGACTGATTGGCACCAAGATAATTGATATTAAAGACGAGCTCTTGGGGAAGATACTCGGGAGCCCGCCAGATAACCCAGCCGACGCCGGGGTAAACAAGGCCATACTGTTGAATAGGTTAGCAGGAATAACGGTCACGGATGCAATGAATGACGGTACCTTGTGGCCAGACACGTTGATGGACACGACCTTTTCACATCGAAAATCCCATTCTAGTTCGGGTACAACGAACGGCGCAACAAAGCCGCCACTTGCGGCATCAACATGAATAGGTACATCAACTTTACGGTCGATAAGAAGGTCATTCAGGGCCTTGATGTCTTCGTATTGGCCAGTGTAAGTCGTGCCAAGGATGGCACAAATCCCGATGGTATTCTCGTCGCAAAGATCAACAGCTTGGCCGGGATCAATAACGTAGCGATCAGGGTCGCAATAGATGAACCTTTCTTCGATCTCAAAATAACGCATCGCCTTCTCCCAAACCACCTGCACGGCCGATGACATGATCATGTTGGGCTTGTCGACCGATTTTCCGTCGGCAAGACGACGCGTCTTCCAGCGCTTCTTCATAGCGAGGACGGCGAGCATGATGGCTTCAGACGAGCCAACAGTAGAGGTACCCACGGAAACGCCGGCCGGGGCATGAAAGAGGTTTCCGATGATGCTGACGCAACGGTTTTGGATGTCAGCAGATTGGGGATATTCTTCATAATCAATGAAGTTTTTGGAGAAAGACTCCGTCATAAGCTTCTCGACTTCATCTTCCTGTGATGCCATGCTAGTTAATATGGCTGATGACATGTGCAGATATGGAGATGGACCGAGTTACCATGTAGGTGGTGACAAAGGACGCCAAGCTTTGAACAAGTCAGTAAAATTGCAACAGTCATACCAAGCACAAAACTACATACTTGAGAGCCGGGTTGTTATCAAGGCTGAGTTCATCCTTGATCAGGCGATACGCAATGTCGCGCGGCATCTCACCATTAGGTAGCTGATGGCGGGGCAGCTCCATGCAGGCGAACCGCGAGCCATAGTCGCTTGTCTTGAAGGTATCCTCCTCGTCGGTGGACAGCTCGACACGAGGAGCCTTGGCTGGCTGAGTTTTGTGGGAGTGAACAGTGGAGAGATGAGACATGGTTGTTGTTGATGGCCGCTTGTGCCTGTCTTGAGAGTGAGTGGTTGTTGGTCAGGAAGTGCACTTGATGATATAAATGGGCTCGGAAACTTCGATGGATCGTGTCGGTGATAATTAATGACGTATAAACGTATGAATATGCAATTCCGTCACCGTTACGTCGTGATTCGTGATTTAGGTTTGCGGCAGTGAGACTGTACTCAGTACGTCGGCAGGTCGGCAAGTGTAATAACCAGTGGCTGCTGTAGGTTAGAGCTGGGGCTGCCAGAAGTGCATCAGAGGCTTAGGTGCCTTTAGGGAGATAATGCCCAATCGCTAGAGAGAAGCTGATCCGTGGTTGGACCTCCAAGTCAACGAGTTAACGCCGATGTCCAAGTTCGACTCTAGCAGCCGCTAAAGAAGTGCGCCCTACTCAATGACTAATCTTTTGCAACACTCCGGATAAACATCAATGATTAGCACTGTGCAGCGGTCTTTGCCAATGACTGAGGTACGAAACAGAGCGGTGAAATCGTTCATACGCAGTGTGCTGCAAGAGTTTCTTTCAACGACAGAGATTATAACATTATGGAAGATACCCTATGGAAGTCATTATTGCACGCAGTAGGTGATCCTAGCCGCGATTAATGTGGTAAAAGCGCCGTTCGGTTATCACGGAGCAACAAGCTGTGTGCTGCAATGATCTAGAGATCGTAGGTCAAACCTAGTTAATACGCGAGGAGAATCGCGCCATACCGCTTGCCAGGGACGGCTAGTCTTACTACAAGAGTGTGCAATGAAAAGAGCCATTTATTATGCCATCACGTACTTAGCAAGTTTCTGATACAATAGTCCAGACTGGCAAGAGATGTCAGGGGTAAAATCAACGACGACTCACGAGATTGCTATTTCACTGCTACAATACTAATTATCTCCCTTCTCATCTGCATCCGCCTTACCATGCTGCTCGATATGCTCTACTGTCGCCTCTACCTTTTCAGTCATCAGCTCCTTGACACCCTTGAGGCAAGCAACAGCAACAAGAGCCAAGACGGCGAATGGGATAACGCTTGACCAAGCCAAGCGATAGGCATGCGCATATTGCCATCTGCTTTCTGATATGGCAGCGTTCCACACCGCACTGTTGGCGCCCTCGACATCACTGGACCCGATTTCTCCAGTGGCCAGAGCCTGCAACAAGGCCGGCACACTCTTTTCCGGCAATCCTGCAGCCACAGCCGCCTTGCCTACAGCAGGAGCGTAATGTGAGCTTAGCCTTCCGTTGATTATGGCATCAAGAACAGCAGATCCAAATGCTCCGCCAATTGCGCGAATTGAAAAGGCAAGTCCAGTCGCCGTGGACAAGTAGGCGTGAGGAGCCGTGAACTGAACGCAAGCGACCAGGAGCGTCAGAGGTCCCGACTGTCCAATACCTGTAAGAACATTGAGAACGTGCTGGACGGTGTTCCATGATGGTCGGATGGCGGCGTAGCAACTTGATCTATTGGGGTGTTGTTAGAGGAGCCAGGGTGGGGGTGGATTTGGACCTAACACTTACACAGCAATGAAGAAAGTAAAGGACATGATGAGAGGAGACTTAAGATCCTTAAACCTAGTCGCATAGAGCATGATAGGAATCGAAAGACCGAGATTCACTAGTGTGAAGCCGAGAATCCTGACCGAAATTTGCCAGGGGTCTGTCTCGAAGCCCAAGTGAAGGATGATCTGTGGCACTATGGAGTTGACAGCTGAGTAAAAGACCCAGCCCTCCACTCCGAAAGCGAACACAGAGAGGGCAAAGTTTGCGTTTTGCTGGAAGAAGATGTGGGCCACCAGGCCGTCTGATCTTCCCTTCCATTCTTGGAGACACATAGAACGTTAACATTAACCCATGGTGGTAATGTCTTCAGGTAGGTACTTACCGTATAAACCAAAGAGAATAAACAAGGCCAGACCAGCAACGAGCGGGCCAATTACGTGGGCATCAGACCACGAATAGGTTCCCCCTGCCCAGTTCAGGGCTAGCAGCATGAGCGACACACTGCCGATGTAGAGGACAGACCCGATAGGGTCACAAGCCCACAGGCACTCCTTAACAGTCATCCGAGGATATTCGGTTCGCTTTGGTGGCCAGTAAAAGATAAACAGTGCCAAAGAGGTAGCCCCATGAAATGCAGCCTGCATCCAAAAGATATACCTCCATCCAGATGCGTTGGCATTTGTGACAGCCCCGGCTCCCAAAGAGCCGATGCTACAGATGATGTCAATAAGATTGAAAAGAGCATGAATTATGGCAGAGAAAGACTCACATGCTACCGACAGCGCCGCCGATAAAAGCTAGTCCATTTGCAATTGGTCGATACTTGAGAGGGAGGATTTCCGAAGGGATGGCCTGAACGATGGAAATCGTAGATAGCGTCGTTCCAATCAGGATACCGCCTCCGATGAGAACGCTCATAGAAGTAGCCTTGGCTGACATGACAGCTCCGGCAAATGCGATGAGAGGCGGAACTGAGGCGAGATACTTGCGGTCAAGGACATCGGAAAGACGCCCGACAATGGGTGAAAGCACGCTTTGCATCAACAGAGGACCCTAAGTCAGCCGTTAGAGAGCAACCACAGGTAGAATCAATCATGGGAGGTGGTACCTGGATAATCCATCCGGCAACTGCCCCATCGCCCAGGTCACGGACAATGAATGCGATGACTGATCCAGCTGCAACCACTACAAACACCTGGGCCATGATGCTGGACAGTTTGTTGTTAAAACCAACAAAGGATTAGAGGGAGGAAGCCGAGTAAGACTCACGCAAAGCAAGTACAAAATACCACAACCTATTTTAATTGCTCCGTCAACATCATTCAGCGCGCGAGGCTGGGACGGTCACTTACCCATGATCTCCAGCCGAGCCTGATATGGTAGGCATCCTCAATAGCAGCCTCCTGAATCGGGGTGACGTCCAGCTCCTTCCGATATGGCTGGGATGGCGGCGCCTCGTCAATGTTGACAGAGGGCTTGTCGTCAGCAGAGTTCATTTTTTTTGCCTTGATATTGATCAACTGTCAAAACAGGACAATGCCAAGCCAACACGCCACTTACTCGCATACCCTTTATACCTTTTCAGTCGGCCATTGGAACTGACAGGGGGCTTCGACGTACCCGAGGCAACAGGAAATTACCCCTCCTGGTGTTGCATCTCGCTTGGCTTAAGCTGGGATAAATGCGCCCTCGGGTTGGCTGAAGACTTGAGTGGCTTCTGGCCCTTGCCGCTTTGAGTCTGGGGAAACCTCAGCTAAGGATCGGCAGTTATACCAGGTAGATAGTGCGGGGAACCTTCTCTTGCAGCGCTATTGGTTGCTCTAATTCACGTGGCACTTTTTCCTCGTGGCCTACTAACGCTTCTGGTGCTTCCCCGTGGGGGTGGTGGTTCTCGGTTCTATCGCGTGATGCCTTGAGATGTTCTGACGTGACAGTTCATCTCAGGACAAGCCATTGTTCTTGTCCAGTCCTGGTCACGTCAAAATCACCGCATCAGCTTGGCGGTGAGACTACCCGCTTCCAGTTAGAGCATGTGGTGATGATGGCCGGCTCGGACGTCCCTTGTGCAACAGACATCTGTGTTTGCGGGATATGAGCTTGGATGAGCTACTTCCATTGATCGAGGAGCGGGCTCACGCTGCGGCTTCTAAACACAAGATGCCTCCCCTTCTGGCATTGTATGAGAGCATTATAGATGACTATCGTCTTGCAAACGCAGCACGTGTCGAGGACGGAGCTGACAAGATACAAACCGTATCCGCTCACGGGCCAAGGAAGAGATGCTCGCTGTTCTTCAGCAGGTTCGTGTTGACCCAGATGGGCTTGACGAGACAACAGCTGAAATGCTTCACACGATCATCTTTGTTGGCTCGGGTACTGCAATTCATCCACCCCATCACGTCAAGTATGACTGTGGCTTGATCTGAGTATCTGAGAACATTATCTTAACTGATTAACTTGCCAATCGATGTTAGGCATCACATCAATTATGCCTTGATCAATCCTCACCGTTGACGAGGAGGCTTGGGTTCCCGTCGAAGCTAAAGCCCCCTTGCTAGAGTGGGAGATCAGAATAGATCTGCTTTGATACGCCGCTCAGGGCTGTCCGGTCGTGTCACTCGAACCCATCACCTCACATGTTCCCAAGACACCATCCGAGACCAACGAGCCGATTCAAGATATGGCTCTCTCACAATGTGCTGGTGTGGTATTGGGACTGGCGAGATGTCGAGGATGAATATACTCGCGGATTAATATCCTCCGCAGTATGAACGTAGGTTCGAGCCTTTGTGCCTATCGCGGAGGAAGTCGTGGCGTCGTTGGTAAGGTTTCCGATCATCGGGACATGTTGGCGGTAGTGGGTGATTGGGCATATCTACGTACAGCGCAAGGTCGGTCAGGCAATCTCATAGAAGAGAGACCTGAGTTATTTAAGGTATCGATAGAGATAGCCCGTCATAATGATAGGATGAAAGTGTTCTGGATATTGACGCTGGTGCAGATGTGTGGGAGTGGAGGAGTCATGATTGAGTCGCGGCGCTGGGAATTATTACGACATTTGTCTCGGCGGAAATCCATCAAAATGAATAGATAACTCCCGAATCATATGTAGCACTGTAGTCTTGTAAGGAGATATTAAATTACTAAGTATTCGAACATGGTTGCGGCATCCAAAGTGGTTATGACACCCAGGTGGTGGTGCGCAATCTTACTATCCCCCCATCCAGTATTAGATTAGATAGAATCCCTTCCTTTTCCAAACTGGCTCCACCTGGTGCGAGACTTTATTTAGGCACCTAGGTGTCGATGTGTTGACTGCCTTACAGTACTCTGTGCCAAAAACAGTTGGTAATGATGATGGCTTGGAATCTCTAGATTAGACGAATGAAAATATGAAGCATCGCTTGTTTGAGGACACGCCTGTTTCGAGCTGAATGACTGATTCGTAGCCGATCTATCAAGAGATAGCATAAGGGATCTCCCTAGCATTATAGTTTTCATTATCTGCTGTCAGACGAATGAGCTATGATTCTCGAACTTGTTGTCTTCGGATTACGATTGAACTTGACGTAAACGAGGTCCGGCCAGTCATTCAGTGACGTATGGATATGGAGTAGTTCGTTTTCGTTGAGGAAAAAGGTGCCTTCTTCCCCTTGTTTGACCATGTCCAGAGCCGCCAATTCATTAACGTCCCGAGAATGCAGGCTGAGAAAACGGTCTATAGAAGGTTCCCCCACGATACGCACAACCCCCAAGATTCTGGGATACATCACAGGCGAGTCCCCATGGGATTTGCCACTGTGATCCAATATAATCACGAGGCCCTCCTCGCCCGCGATGAACTGTACTAGAAGTCGACATTTGGTCCGCACGGCGTCCAGACCATGCTCTTGAAAGTCAATTAGCTTGCCAAGTAATGGCTGGGGCGGGTACGTGCCAGCAACCGAGTACCCAGCTGGCGGTAGGTCCAGTCGAAAATCCAAGTGATTTCGCCAAGACGTAAAGCCTACCGTCCTCCGTATACATATTGACTTTTTCTCGGATCCTCTCGCAAACTCTCTCGAGACACTCATTGGAATACACCAACTCTCTCTGATAAACTCTCCGTCGAGTCCCTGCATCTTATCTGCCAACACGGTGGAAATAAGAGGCACAGCAACGAGTTGCTCACAGCGATGGCTGACGTCTTGCTCATTGCTTTCCTTGTGCGTTTTCTCTTTCCTGATACCGCAGCTGAGTATACCGTACCACAGACCGCTGTAGTTTGGGTCAGGGCGACAAGGCATTACCATCTGTAGGCCATACTGCGTCATAGAGAAGGAAATCCGGCCAAGCTCCTCCACCTCACAGGGAACAACATCCCGGCCGTGGACGAATTCTGCTGGTGACGGAGCCAATATGCCCGCATGCTGCTGGGAGTAGGCATTAGGGAGAAGGCGATAACGCCATGCCAGAAGAGATGAATCGCCAGAGACTTTCATGATCTCTTCCTGCAACCGAGGGAAAGCTTTTCCCCCTTCACCATAGAGCAAGGGCATGTGTATTTCAAAAAGACCCAAAAGACAATATGCCATGTCCTCTTCCCTAGTGGTTTCTCGTGTTGCTGCCCATGACATGCGCTCAGCCACACTCGCTCCTGAAAGGACAACTCTTCTATTCCTGTAGAAGCCGGTGGACGTATCAGCCGTACCACTGATGTAAGCACTGCTAATGCCGGTAACTTGTTCGATAACGCTGCCAAGGCTGTCACGGCTGCCGATCTTGTTCCAGCTACCATCGAAAAAGACAACTCTGAAAGGCGCAAGCAGTTCTTGCAACGTCCAGCCGCGGGTAAACCAGCGAGACTTGCGAAAGTCTGAGCCGACAGCTCTCGGATCTTGACCGGCTGAGACATCGCAGAGGTAGGCGAAGCACGTCTCTGCCTGCTCATACCACTGAAACATTGAATTGATGGCTTCCGACAGCTCGGCGCTGCTCGCCTTGTCAATGCAGCAGGTGTCGATCCAAGCATATTCAATGTCCGAACACCTCTCGACTATCTTGGCGCAGAAGTCGACGATCTTGGAATATCCAGCTAGCTTCTTCAACCTCCGCGCTTTGCGTGATAGAAAGCCTCTGCCCTGCTTCGCGATTTGCTCGGCGTCTTGAAAAGAGATCTCGTCTGAGCCCCAAGTATGAGATAGGATCACATATCTGGGAATAGAGCTGCCAAAGAACTGCTCCAACTGTCCCGTCTTCACATTAATCAGGCGCATTTTTGCTGTATTTCTTTTCAACGTTTTACAGCAATTAGTCCCATTATGACTTTGCAAAGTATCTGCGCTTGGGGAACCTATAAGCAGACTTCATAGTTCGAGATGGGAGACTTACAGACGAAGAGACCCTCGAAAAGCTGACAGGCTGTTTCTAATAGTCAAAGGTCGGTCGTTAACACAAATGTTATGATAGTCGTTGATGTATGAAAGTCGAAATTTTCATCAGTCTGACTATGAGTATGTGATCAGGTGAGGTGGCTGGAAAGCTTGAATTTACTTGGCTTTAAGGGATTTCCCGGTGATCTGCCAGACCCCGTGACTCGCTCACTATATAAATAGCTATTGAGATTTTGTGATGTAGAAAAATAAGCCGTTAGACCACCCAAAAGGTAGGGGGCCCCAATGACGATAAGGGGGCCTAATTGGCTCTATTTTACTGTATGATAGATTTTGAGAAATGACCTGATCAGACGATGGTCCAATAATGTTCATGACTATGTTCTCTGCAATGCGAATAGGCGAGTTAAATTGCGCTCTAGTGTAGAAGAAGTCACGTTGCAGCATTGGGATTTGATGTTGCTGTGCATCTCTTCATGTGTTCTTTAATCATTGTGTTTGACGAGGATATCAAGGCAGAATTGAATGACCACCAAAGAGGCGGGCAAAACAAAAATTGTTTGTCGAGCCCTTTGCGTATGAAAGGACTTTGCTGCTTCAAGACCCTCAATTCCAGAGTGTGAAACAGTTCGAAATGCAGTGTACATAATCATTTTAAGCATGTATTGTCCTCACAGCTTTCCATCTGATAATTATATAGTTGTCGCTATAAAAGGTCAAAATAATTCGGCTATGTTGTTTCACGGTATTAGGTTTTAAGCCGTTATATATTAATAACCACGTCTTTTGCCATTATGGCCGACGGCTCCCTTTGATTGTAGATAATAACATTATATTGACCTTGTCTTGCTGCTTGTAAATATGGAAGGCATCTACATTTGGCATATTGGCAGATTCCGAGAACAGAAAAGCAGTTTTCTATTGGCGCGTCTCTCTGCGAGGTCAAGAAATGTGAAATTCTGCTAATGCTCATGGCCCCATCAATGTGTCGTGTTGTTTACTTTGTTACTGTGACCGAGGCCCTGTCATTTGGAGAAGTGACTGATAAGAAAGAAAGTACCCGGGAGACATGTGCTGTATCTCGCCGTTTTGGGCTTACCTCTCTGCAACCTGCTTATCAAGAAGGCCGCCATTGCCCATACGCTCGGTAAGGGCCCCGGGATACTACCTAGCCGCATGAGAACCCTGATGATACATCACTTTTCGGGGCACAACGCACCCGAGCCTCTCAAAACAAAAATCCCTCAAATGCTCTCAAATTCTGTGAGTGTTTCAAAGCGTTCTGGCTGCCTTTCGAGTAGCTAACAGTCGCACCACCGATTCATCATTTCCAAAAGCTGTTGGGCAGTCGCTCTGTCACAGAACTATTCGAGATGATAAGCCACCGTCCAGCAACTCTTGGGCACGATGAGCTGTCAAGTGACCAAAAAGAGACATATGTGGACACTACTTGTGATCCCTCTGGCGCCGAGTCATTGAGGACATCTTCATTCACATTATGTCCGGAAGATCAACTGATAGATCCAATCATTGAGGCCAAGGCGCGTAGGAAGTAAGTGCGCAAGACCACAGAACATTTTCAGTGTCAGCTTACTAACGTAAGACCAGAATTGACTTCTCTGTACTCCTACTATTGGTATTAGGATTTCTCGTCTTCCAGCTCGACCGTATGAACTTGGCAAGCGCCTTAACTGGTGGCTTTGCCGAAGACATCAAAGTCAACCAAGCGACAATCAATTTAGGCAACCAGCTCATGTTTGCTGCTGTTGTTGTCTTCGAGATCCCATGCAACATGGCCCTCCAGCGTGTGAGTGGCATTTTATGCTCTTGTCTGGTCTGTCCTGATTAACAAAGCAGTTTGGTCCCCGAAAATGGATGTCGGGCCAGGTATTCATGTTCGGCCTTGTTGCGACAATGCAGACTTTTGTCCGCAACCGAACAGGATTCTTGGTTAGTCGAGCCATGCTTGGGCTTGCAGAGTCAGGCTACACTCCTGGAGCCATGTACATACTGTCTCTATGGTATAAACGTCGCGAACTAGCCAAAAGAGTGTCTATTTTCTTCTTTGGCATGTTCGGCGGGAATGCAATCAGCCCCTTGTTGGCTACTGGTATCCTCAAACTCGATGGCTCTAGAGGAATGACTGGCTGGCAGTGGCTCTTCTTAGGTATAGACTCGACGTTATTAGCTACATTCTGTCATACTAATTCACAGCACAGTGGAGGGCTTAATGACCGTTTTTGTCTCATCCCTACTACTATTGTTTCTTCCGGAGAGCCCATATACCCCGCAGTCGCTGTTTGGTCCAGGTCTGGTACGCTGGTCGAGCGCCGAGAAGGACATACTGCAACAAAGAGTTGACGCATCGGCACGCCTCAATCCAAAAGATAAGGCCATTGGACTGGCTACTGTCGTGAAAACCGTGCTACAGTACCGTCGGTGGCCACACTATGTCTCTACACTCGCTGTCTTCTCGACCTTTTCTCCACTCTCAACTTATTCCCCTTCAATCATCATGTGAGTAGTCACTCGATCAAAGCTTGATATGGCACTAGAGCCCGGTTCGTTTTCTTGATTATGGCAGCTAACAGCTGATTCAAGGTCGCTCGGCTTTGACCGGATTGTCGCCAATGCTCTGGCTGCTGTTGGAGCGTTGTTGGCTCTTCCTGTTGTATTCTTTTTCGGGTACCTTAGCGATCGAACCAACAAACGCGGAGCCACAGTGATTTTGGCACAAGCTTGCTACTTGATTGTCCTAATTGTGGCTAGGCAAGTTCATCCTACATCAGGAAAGTGGTCGCGATGGGGTCTTTGGACCGCTGTGAACAGTGTAGCTGTTGGCTACCATCCCGTGCACAACTCGTGGACACAGCTTAACTGCCATGACACAGGCGAGCGAAGCATAGCATTAGCGTACGCCGACGTATGATGACGATATGAACAGTCGCGCTAACGAGATACTTAGGATGTGGGTGATGTCTGCGACTACTGGCATGATGATAGGAACTCAATATTTCCAGGCCGAGGATAGGCCCTTGTAAGTACATTGTACTGAACACGTCAGCTGAGCATTCAGAAGCTGACGATTTTGTGCTGAAGTTATCACATTGGTCTCCGCACGATGATAATAATGGTGGCCATTGGCATCTTTTCCGCCATAGTCCAGCTTCTTATCTATGTGGTGCATAATCGCCGGGTTATGAGAGGGAAGTACCCGGATGGAGATGAACGAAACAACGTCTTGTTCACTCCGTAAGGGTTCAGAACGCCTCCGGGTTTGGGGGAGAACAACTCATCACATACCTGGCCAAAATGGCAGTTTGTGCCTTGTGACTCTTCGCACGTTATCTTCTGGCACTGCTTGAACACAATCAAGCTCAAAGAATCATGGGTTGAGCCTGGGGATGTTTAGAGACGGGGCAGCCACGGTAAGAGGTTTCCCTACGTGGACAAGCAGTGAAGCCTTCCAGCTGGTTGGCATGCCACAGTCGGCAATCCTGTTGTCAACTATATTCGTATAGACCATAAAGTCGTTACTCTGTAAGCAAAAGAACACAGTAGCTTAAAACACAATGCAATTCAAAAATGGCAGCCTCAAGGCGATAACTCTAGCCCTTGAGCAGATTGCGAAAGGCTCTACGAAACATATTCAGAAAGAGACTCTGGGCGATCGGGTTTGAGAACAGCTGTGTACTTTCGGCCCCCAGGGAACTGAAGTGAGGGCCAATGGTGTGTATATACTGCAATTCAGCGGCCGTGTGGCGAATTAAATTACATGAGAAATAGAGGCGCTCCAGGCGGTTGAAGGATATCCGATATCCAGACTTGACACAAGTTACTTGGACTTTGCGTAGCATCCAATGCGGCTCGAGTCGACAACAATATCATCGTACCAGACAGTGTTGGAATCTCCGCCATATGACTCCCAGCCGAAGTAGACAGCAGAGACCTTGGGCTTAATGTTTCCCCTCTTCCACTGGCCGTTAAAGTCACTGGCAGTGTTTGGCTTGCTCGTAAGTCCGCTGACAGGTTTGCCACCCACCCAGGTCTCGACGGTGCCGTCAGTACCGAGATGATACTCAATGCATTGCCAAGTGTTGGCCTTGAGTGTCGTCGAGGCGGCAATGCCTTGGGGGGAGAGATCGGGCAGGGTGGCGTCGTCGGACTCGTGGTTGTACATGAGGATCTTGCTCTGTCCACCGATGCGGAGGTGCTTTCCAGCAGCCTGAGCAGAGTCGGGCATGGTGATGAAGGTGACGTGGGCGTCAGTGATGGCCTTGGAAGGCTTACTAGTTAGTGAGTATCATGTCAGTGTTGACTCTTGCACATAGAGCAGAGAAATCTCCAAACTCACATCCATGCCCTAACATAGACCTCACCGTCCGGAACCGCTGTGGTGCCGAAGAATTTGTGTCCACAATAACCGCCCGCGCCATCAACTCTGATTGAGTTCTTACCGCTGCGAGCCTTGCTCGTGCTGTCGAGAGTGACCTTGCCGCCCTGGTCGCAGTCCGGCGCGTAGGTCGGCCATGCGACCTTGTCCCATCCGCTTTCAAAGCTCTCGCGGACCTGCGCGAGGGAGGGAGTCGCAATGGACAATGCGAGAAGGGCAGTTTGGAAAAGCATCTTTGTTGTCGAGTAATGGATGTCTAGCCAAGACAAGCACGTTGAAGGAAGAGGCGTTGGACCTGTATTTATGCGAGAGCCAACACTCCAAACGTTAATTTTGCCGTTCTAGGGTCTGAAACATGACATTTCTCCGGCCGAGATATCCGAACCGACCACTACCAAGACATGGACCTTGATTAATAAAACCTGAAACCAACTGACACTCCCATTTCGGCTGCAATTGCTACCAATCAAAAGAAAAACACAGTCGCCATAAAAAGACTACGGCTCGCAAGCTCCGTGAAGCAAAAGCGTAGTGACTTGTCATAGCAGTACACACCCTTTCATCCTCTTATTGCGAGACGAGGGGCTCTCAGGGATTGCGGCCCACTTGACAGGTGCCCATAGAAGCAAGCCCAGCGACGCAAGGTAACCTACCCAGCGAGTTATTGATGTTGATTTTATACCGCCATGGCTCATTAGCGAAGACGGCGAGGCGGGTAAATTTAGACGCTAGGCTACCGCTAAAGGGCATTGAATCTTGACACTGAACGGGCCATTGGTTAGATTACAGCTTTGTTCTACGTGAAGTTGCTCTCTTCAAGAGACCGTTGGGATTGGTTTACATAAAGATCTATCCATGGGCGTAGCCTTATGTCTTTTTGCCTTTCCATCCATTTGTTGTCTCTTAATTACTCTTTTATTCGAACCTAGTATCCACAAAGCTATCACATAAAAGATGAAGTGTGCCGATTGTGGGCAAAACAAGAGATGACTGATTGGCGTCCTGGTTTGACCCCTGCGAGCTCACCTTTCGCCAGAGTTAAACCCTATGTGATTCCATTCCATTCCAGTAAATAGACCCAAAGAAACTCGGCCACTGTCTCAGGATCATTAACTTCCAAAACATACTCTATCTCGGCGCAGGTATCTCTTCAGGGACCAGCCTATAACTTCAACAAAGAACACAATGCCAGCACCTCATAGTATTATGTCCCAACGCTAACACAATGACAATGAGAACCCACCGCTACTTCTATCTCGAGTCGCGGTTGTGGTTGAACTTTGATGGAGTCTTTTTCCTACGTCAATAAAGGGAGTCCTTGCATGGCATGGAAGGTGATCAATACCATTGGCGAACTTTCCATTGCCAATACCTCACTATTTGTCAGTTTGTACAAACTATATAGCTGCTCATCGACCCAAGGTAACTCAAGGATTTCCCATTAGAGGCTCCAGTTTTGTCCGCGTACAGCATTGGTGTCATCTACTCGTTGTTGGTCTGTTCGATCATTGCCTTGGCTCCCTGAAGAGACAGACATTACGTTAAATGAATCATAGCAGACCGCTCATCTCTAGCTATTAAATTAATCTAGGGTGTTCTTGTATATTGAGACCTGAATATTATCTTATGTTAAATGTTAAATGCTAAAGTACTTACTACTTCTGGCTTTTTGAGAAGGGTATAAACCTTATCTACTGATAATGTCGCCAGGCTTATGGGAGCGATGGCATCAGATTGCTTTTCACACTTAATTTTCTAGCCCCCCGACGTCTAGTTTTCTTGGCTTGAATTCCTTCTTGGTGAGGTCCATGTACCAATTATATTTACAGTTCTGTGTTCCCCATTCCCGCTATCCTCGAGCCTCTGTCTATCATTTCTCTTGAACCATTCCCAGTACACGCTCGGCGTAATTTTCCCTTGTCTTGGCATCCACTTCGGGGTTGACGTAGACGCAAAAGTCAACAAGCTTGGATCCTCCTGCCGTGGGTAGATACTCCTTAGTGATGGTGGCAGAATAAGTGATACTAGTATCAAGGTTGCCAGTAGGAGTATAGAGAGGTGGTTCAGTATTCTATCATTTCCTTCGAGTATGCGTTATCCTCGTCTAGGCCGTGTTCTGAGAGATCGTCACTGAATACTTGATGCATGCTTGAGTTTAGAATGGCCTTCTAATTTGACTACTTGAGGACCTTCGAAAACATTTGTTTGAGCATAGCGGGATGTCGTTTATCGCCAAAGCCGAGCCGTCGAGTTATCATTCCGTCGGTTTCTAGGGATAAACTGTCTAGTCTTCTACTACCCTAGGACGCTTTGGTGCTTCGAGATTATCCATTTGGATGACAGGAGGGCACTGAGTGTGGTCTTCACAGGGAGGTGACGGAAGTCTTCGTTTTCGATCTTGGTGCGTGAGGCCTTGCTTTAACTGAACTGTGGATTGCTCGGATTGGGTTTGAGCGTCGTCATCGATTCCGCTCAGCCAGGCCACAATGGATCTAGAACCCAGCACTCTGGTGGAAACCAAGCGTCCTAGCAAAAGCTGCAGTGATTCTTGGGTTCGATATGTCGTCGCTATTGATGGGATGTCATTGGGTATGGTTACATGTTCGTTGTTTTCGCGTCGCGTCGCGTCAACCTGACGACGGTGGAGCAGGAAATAAGAGCCATGATTGGCTCCAGCCACGTTCACGTAAATGCAAACAGCTTCAAGTTGACAACTGCACTAAAATGAACCCTGACCAGCTCGTCATACCGTTTCTTTAATACGTGAGGCTTCTATTCATTTGTCCTTAAATCTTCTTGTTTATGCGAATTCTAACAATCGAGTTTTGCTTGTGGATTCAAGTCTACTTCTGAAGCAAGTATTAACCGAACAGTAGCCGATGATTTTAGTTGACCAATGAGGCTGCTGCGATAAGCTAGTGTTTATTTTGATTTAGGGTAGGTCAATATGTTACAGCGTTCGGTTTCATCAATGCCGTGGCTTAACGATCGGGTTCTCCTATTGCGGTGGGCGGTTTGTTATGAACTTGTCAGTAAAGTGAAAAAAAAAAAGGAACGAAATTAGGTCGCAGATCAAAAGTTTAAGTTGATTCAAGTAGGTATCATCACGTCAACTCATTACGCTTTGGCAAGTCATTACAAGAATGATGGTGAGAGCCAACAATACGGGACTGGGACGCAAGCATGTTTGGCTTTGGATATTTTGGGGGCCTGCATGAAAACAAATCAAGCATATGTACGGATACAGGTGTAGTCTGCTTGTTATATGAAGCTCACCGATCTAATAACTAGTGTTGCAGATAATCCCATACTTGCTTTGAGTCTCTCTTCCTTGGACAGTGAGCCAGTCCTTGTCATGGCTCTTTTGTTTACGTCTTTGATTACTCTTGAGACTGCCTCTACATGCTATTGAACAGCTTCTTGACTGGGCAGTGTTTTCTGTAATCTACTTATCCCGCTTAGTCATAGGAGGTCACAAACTTCCGGGCATGAGCCTCACCACTCATAATGGTGCAAGGGCTGATTACTACCTAAGCCACGCTCCTCGGCGTCATCGGCTATTAAAGTACCCGATGTCCTGAATGTTGCGGGCAAGGATTGTTGTCAGGATGTGTGTGACCTAGGTAGTTAACACAAGATAGCATGCTATAACACCAACGAACACGGGTTTATCGTGGATTCTAAACAAATACTATGAAACAGTGATTTCAGTAGTCCTTTCAGGATTAGCACACTACGAACCATAGGAAAACATCAATTTAATACCTCTGCAGGGAATCTTCAACTCGTGTATATGTATGAGCCAGTAATTGGTTCCTGTCACGAACCAATTTGAATACCAAGATCAAAATCTGGTACCACATCAAGAGCATACATGACTCAGCGCATCAGATGCCAAGCGAGCGAAGAGTTGTGGCACCTTGCTGAGGACGCAGAGTCATGATTGACAGGGGTAACTCAGCCACTTGCTTTCGGCACATGGAACGCGTCAGCGTCGTTAGCAAGTTTAGACTTGTCCTCACTGATAGAGAAATGATTGACTACTGAGAGCAAGCAGCACCCCCAACGCATGAGAGCTTCTAAATTTAAATCCCAGTCTCCATCGAGAGGACTACTTCTGTTGGCCTAGTAACCAAGACATTGCCTATTTAGAGTTTCTCCATTCTCCATGGCAGAAGCAGCTTGAGATGTGAGGCATTGGATGCCTGCCATTTAAACAAAGGTATATTCTCATCAGCTATAACTAGATGACCACCTTCTTGGAGGGAATTCATTCTTGATGTACATGAATCAAAGTCCTTTCTCGCATAAATCTCTCCCACGACTTTTGTTCACCTAATCAACTCAGGATTCATTGTCTCAACATGCCGACCACAGATTCCGCTACCCCAAGCCCTGCATCCGCAGAATGTATTGGCCTCTCTTGCGCAACGCTTGTCATTTTTACCATGTTGTTGTTTCCTGCGCTGTACATCGCTTACAAGCATGGAAAGACTGGCAAGATGTGCTGGCCAATTCTTGTTACCTTTTTCCTTTTCCGAATCATCTCTGACGCCTATTACTTGGCTGGCCGAGATAAACCTGACGTACCCACAACAGTGGCTATGATGACCAGTTCGGCGTGCACTGCGACTTTATCTTTGACCATCATTGGCTTGATTTACGAAGCGTATGCACACCCGGATCGTTGTTGGCTCGGGATATCTGTTCAAAGCTGACTAAAGCCAAGTTCGATCCTGCCTCTATCTCCATCCAAGCGATGGAGTAACAAAGCAGTTCTCGCTGGAATGCATTTTATCTACACTGTCGGGACCGTCATGGCCGCATACGGCGGAAGCCGTGACACGAAAAAAACGGCAGGGGTCCTAAACGATGGACTTAACAAGACTGGCAACGCCCTCATGTTCCTAGTCATCCTCAGCACTTTTCTCTGGCTATGGCCTGCCGGAGAGCACACCTTATACGCTCGTCAAGATGTCAACTACCATGCTTCCAAGACGTTGATCATGGCGGCTGCGCCGAGCACCGTGCTACAGTCGATCCGCCTGAACTACGACATGATCTACGCCTGTACGCAGATACCCAGCCTACATCCAGCCACAGGAAGTTTTGCCATGAGATTCGTCACGTTTTCTCTTCAACTGATTATAGTCACCATAGCTCTCGTTGCTGGTTGGTCAAGCAGAGATGGCCCAACGATCCGGGCTGTAGCACTTGAGTTGTACAGCACTTCCGGTTTGGTTTGAGATACAGATCTGCACACGAAGAAAGCTGATTCTAGCATCTGGGAGCCTTTCGTTCCAAGGGAGATTCCAGCAAACATCGTGGGCTGCGGTAAACAGCGTCTCTATGCCGAAACCCGCCCGGGACGATTGGTAAACATGTCAGGATGGAGTGGTGGATAAATCGTTGGTCATGCGGTTGGGCGCTAGAAATATCTAAGCAGATAGCTATCAATGCCGCCATGGTTTAGATCAAGTTTCCCTCTTTGGAAACCTTGTCACGCAAAGTGCTGCAGTCTCGCACCCCTGAGCTGGCTATACTAAGCTGATAGCGAACCTAGTAAGTCTAGGCCTGACATCGCCATTTTGGTGACAGTATCTACTCTCCCCTCCACCCTACCTAGCATTGCAGGTGAAATCTCCGTATCTCCCGACCATATCTCGATGATTATGACAGCACTGTTTATTTCTCTTGTACCAAATATGCGTCTGTTATAACATAGATCAAGGCGTCCATGGTTATAGAATATGTCCTATATATTCTCCAAAGCAAGCTAGTATGTAGATGATTGTCAGTCTTCATCTTAAAACGTATACTTCTACACCCCGGCGCACCCTAGGACACTTCCTAATGCCTTTTAGTAATACTAGAGTCTAACGAACTCCACTAAAGCCCTTTATTCATCTAGTTGTTCTTTGCCGTATCCTGTATAGATGCCGATTTTGCTGCCGCCATCATCGAAACCAAGAATGCATCACCTAGGGTTATCCTATGGCCCACAAAGCAGCTAGGTGTCGTTATTATTTAAGATCACTCCCTTCTTCCGTAATGTCTTTAACATCACTTATCAGTCACAGCAGCAAGTTGCATGGTTTTTAGAGAGAGGATAGTTACGTGTTGAGAGAAGTTCTATCACCGTTAGTATGAAAGCCCCAATAGGAATCTTATGGAATGAACGGTATCAGTGCGGGAGACAACGAGTAAAGTCAGGTATTCTTGGTCATCGCCCGTCGTCGCCTGATCACGTGATAAAACTTCGGTCGAGCCTGTGGTTCGGGATGCACCTCATGAAGATACGCAACCTCAGGAATCATGCTCATCTACCTTATCTATAGAGATATTCATTCCGTTCACTTAGTCGCAACTGGCATTTCTAGGGCAATGAGCCAACCATATACAAGATTCCTGACAACCAGCTCTTCGACTCACCCCTCAATCCACAAGGAGCCACATCGCGAAGTAAGGAAAACATTAAAAGGCAAGAGTATCTGCTTGATCTCTCTATCTAGCGTGTCTCTTGGCCGTTTTTGTATCATATGAGACGATTTTTCTGATACAGAATTCCCGTAAAAGACTTTTTCCTGACTAGAAGGCTAGGTTGGAACGCATGAAGGGCGAGTATAAACATGCCATGACAACGCACCGAGACGTCCTAAGAAGCCTTATCGAGAAGCCCTTGCTTATAGAGAAGGCCTATAGTTAAGAAAAGAGTAATAGTAAAATGGGTATCGCGGCTTGCCAATAGCAATGTCTCTGTGGCGCTGTCTAGAATGAATGAAACAGAAGACACTAAGCTAACTGTTCGAAGACTCTCCCCAAATTTGTGATAGTTTCGTCCGGTAACCAGGTGGATGTTAATAGAATGCCCGTTTCTAACATGTCAGTGGCTGCTAAAACAATACATCCAGCTATCTACTCAGAAACCCACAAAAGCCCCAGTACTGTCGACATGGCTTCTAAAAGGCTCTCTAAGATTAACTGAAATGCTGAGTGTAATGCCGGCCTATGATTATACAATGGAAACTTCTTCTTTTAGATTCTTTACTTATTTTTATCTTCCTCGTGTGATTTTATATCTTATATA
>JALLKD010000691.1:0-56580 GCA_023509735.1 Fusarium liriodendri | reverse complement strand
CCCTTGCCTATAGGCAAGGGCTATATACAATCCGTGGCTGATCTCATCTCTGTGTTCGCCGACTCTAGATACGTTGCACTCGTCAATTACCTTGTTGTGAAAATTGCACGATCAATGTCATTCAATGTGACTATCCTTGCAGAAAAATGAGGATGAGGCGACCGAGAAGACCGCAACCCAAAAAGTCGGAAGAGCAGCATGGTGTAACTATAGATGTGTAGCTAACAACGTCTACAGAACCGAGAATGCCACTTTGCCAAAAATTCTTGAGCGTCTTGACCGAATCGAGCAACGTCCTTCAGCCACACAGGATATACCCAGTTCTTCATTCGAGGAGGGAGCTAGTGATCAGCCCCCAGACGAGACAACAGGGAACCCTTCAGCTCAGAGCCTTGAATCCAGGCCACATACTGATGCGGCATATCCTCCGAGTAGCGAAGTATTCGTTTCTGAAGACGTCGAAGTGTTGAATATTGCGCCACCGACTCCTTGGATCAGCAATTCACTTGATGGCCCAGACCTAAGTGAAGAAGACGCCTGGAAGAATATGGGAAATACCTCTATACTTGAAATGGCTATCAAACAGGTTCAAGCTCGTAGAAAAGCTGGAGCAAGAAGTGCACATCGCATCGCCACAGAAGGCGTATCGATTCCACCAGAACTGGCAAGAACCTGGATGCAAAGTTAGTGCTCGACCCAGCCGTGGGTCTTTCATGCTAATTGATTGCCTAGACTATTTTTCACACATGTCAGCTGAGCTCTTCTTGACTTTGGTGGATAGAAGGCTCCTTGAAATGATGCCTGACTTGGTCACCATGCGCCATGTGCACTTGGATGCTTGCATGCTGCTTATTTACTACGCTATACTCTGGCAGGGCTGCTTCTTGCCTGGCAAACGCTTATTCATAGGCCCCGACAGAAAATACGCAAGGCAGCTTTATCTCTGTTGCTTGCGTATCATACCGAGTTGGCAGAGAGAGTCTACCGGTGGTGTCACGGACCTCGTCGCTGCCCTGTACATGGTATGTTGGGAGTCCCCTAGCTCCCTTCCTCTAGTTAAACGCTGGTGTTAACTAGTGGAACGTCAGATGCGAACTGCTGCAGAAAGCTTCGACTTTGAGACGGCCTTGGAGATGCACAATTTGGCATGTGAATATGCTGAAGGCCTAGAAATGCATAACCTTGACCGAGACAGCCACTTATCTCCTGATAAGCCCCCTTCAACTGATGATGACCGCAAAGGCATGTGGGAGCTAATCCAGATGGATCTCTTCTACAGGTTGATCTATAATAAACCAGCTGCATTCTCATCGAGTATTCAAGAGTGGAAGGTCAATCTACCATGGCTTTCCGTCGACTCGCCCCCGGACTACAACGCACCCGTACCTACTATGACATTCATACTACGAAGCCGACTGGCTTTAATTCTTGCGTCGTTCTTCCAGTTATTGGATGACGAAGAAGACAGAATAGAGACCGTGGGTGCAGTTGAGCCTTTGTGCCAGCAAATTGAAGACGTATTTCAAGACTGGAAATTGGTTCGTAGCCCAATCAACGCTTGAAAGTTTTATCACTAACGATGTTTTACCATAGAATGAATGGATTTGGGCGTTGAGGAACGACCATGTATATACGTGGATTCTCGTTGACCTTGCGCTGGCCGGATACACATCCATCCTCTTTATGCAACGAAAAGCGATGGACATTGACCTTGGCTCGCCTGGCCACCCGTCATCCGCTCAACTGATTCCCCTGACAGAAACAGCATTGCGAGCCTCCCGTCGAATCTTGGAGCTCATCTATCACATGCTTCACGAGGTGAAGCAGCCTGGACTCGAGACTCTCTCTCTTGTTCTTGGAACTTTCCGAGCCCATCTTGCATATTCATTCATCGCAAATTATATCATATCGTCTCCAAATCCTAGAGCATTGAGGATGGAGTTTGAGCTCTTGGAACGTGTTGCTAGCTGTGTTGAGATGGTGGCAAAGGAAGAGAAGGATTTTACACCCTTGGCGCGGGCCCTTGTTCATGTCCACACCAATGTGAAGAAGCTGAGGTTTAGCTAGACCCAGCGCCCATGAACATCTCTCTAAAGTAGCCTTTTACGAGATGAATCAGGTGAATTTCGTGGATACTTGCAGGCAAGTTCCTGAGCAAATTTAGGCAAGCCCACGGGCATTTATTTACGGAGGACTACTATGTAACTGTGAACAGAAGATGTATCTACAAAAGCTTGTAAAGATTGCCGGATGACAAATTGTCAACCAGAGTTCGCTTAGTACCACGATCTCCTCCTCAGGTACACGGGCTGTCGACGTGCGCGTCGAGTCACTCCACGCTTGCACTTGGTCGCAACAGGAGTCGGGGTGGGAGCAGCCGGGGTAGTCGAGTTGCTGGCTCCAGAAGCAAAGATCTTCTCAGCAGCATGCTCAGCAGTGATCATAATGATGGACTGCGTGTTGCCGGTGGGCAGGTCAGGGTGGATTGACGCATCAACAACAAACAGGTTGTCGGTGCCGTACACCTTGGTGTTGAGGTCCACAACGCTGGTGCCGTTGCCGCTGCGGCCGTCGTCGACTCCCATCTTGGCGCTGCCGACCCAGTGGTCTCCACTGATCATCTTGGAAGCGATGATTTCGTCGGGGGTAGCACCGGGGGTGACGTAGGACAGGGTCGAGTTGCTGCCGCTGGTGAGATCAAGCCACCACTGGACAAAGTCGGACATGGCTTTGCGATCCTCCTGGTCGATGAGCCAGGGCTTGGTGTTGAGGACAGTGTTGCCGGCAGCAGTGATACCGAGCTCACCGACGGTGGTGGTTCCGTGGGTCAAGAAGGTACGGACAGTGATCACACCAGAGGCCATGGCGCTGGCTGTGCCCTGGAGGTAACGAACACGGCCGTCGGCACCCTTGGCCGAAGTCCAGAGATGCATGCGCTGAGCAGCTTGGGTGATGGGACCAGATCCCTGGTAGTACAGGTCCAGGTCAGACTCAATGGGGTTGGTAGCAATGCCGTTGAAGTTGTAGGCAGAGAAGTTGGTCTTGGCGTTGAACTGAAGCATGACCTGGGCGTGGTCCTGAAGGTGGTGACCAACAGGGAGGTCAATCCAGCTGGACTCGGCGGGGAGAGTAACACCAGTCCGTGAAGCACCTTGCTTGACAATGGCCAGGGCATCAGACTTGCCGATACCCGCGTTCCAGAGGAGACGAGGAGTAGACATGGCGCCGGCGACGAGGATAACCTTGCCGCCCTTGTTGACCTTGATGATCTGTCGGCTGCCGTCCGCGGCCTGGGTAAGGACACCAGTAATCTGGCTGCCAGTTCGGAGAGGCTGGACAACCTTGGTCTCAAGCTTGAGAGTGAAGTTGGGGAGGTCCTGGGCAAAAGGCATGTAGGTGCGAGCGGGGCCAGCACGCTTGTTGTTCTTGATGGACCAAGAAGGACGGGAGTAGATGTTGTGCTTCTTGTTAGGCTCCTCAATCGAGTCAATCTCGGACCATCCCTTGGAGTCAAGGAAGCTTTGAAGGACCTTGTAGGAGTGGTCATTGTAGTATTTCCCATCCGCAGAAGGCTTGGTGGTGCCGGGGTTTCGCTCATACAGACGCGAAGCAGCCTCGGAGACATCATTCCAGCTCCAGCCAGCGGGCCAACGCTGCCAGTCATGCTCCGGAGGGTGGATGAAGTTGAGTCCATTGATGGAAGAGGAACCTCCCAGGAGACAGCCGGCAGTGGAAGCAGTGTCGCTGCAGAACTTGGTACCAGACAGGCTGGTCATGCTGCTGCCAAGGGCGGGAACATCGTAGGGGGTCAGGGTATCGTTCCAGGGCAGGGCTTGAGCGGCGTTTCCGAGAGCAACGGTGTTGGCAGGACCACGCTCAATCAGGAGAACGCTGATGCCCTTCTCGGCAAGTCGCTCAGCGGCGATGATACCGGCAGGACCACCACCAACAACAATGGCATCATACGTCTGGTTGGAGGTAGTGGGAAGAGGGAAGGTACCGTTTCCAGGGATTGTACCGTTACCACCGCCGTTACCGGGGTCAGGGGTAGGAACAGTCGCAGCAGCCCAAGAAGCCCACTGGGCGTACTTGGCAGACTTGGCGGCATCAACGTCAACACCGAACTGACCGAAGCCAGCAGCATGGTAGGAGAGAGCACTCGCAGGGTCAGAGGGGTCAGTAGGGTTGGTCTCAGAGATGGCCCATCCAACAACAGGCGATTCGGTGTTGATGCTTGTCTTGCCCTCAACGAGACAGCCTTCGCAAAGGAAGGTGTATGAGAGGTGAGTGCTGTTGATGAAGGTACCGTTGGCAATAGGCAGAGCCTTTACCTCGGTCTCAGTGTAAACATCGGGGTTGGCGTAGGAGGAGGCGAGACGGAATGATGTGACGATGTCCTCACCATCAACCCAAGCGACAAAGAGGAGACCCCTCAGCATACCACCACGGAGAGAGACAGCACCCCATCCCTCCTTATTGGTACCGGTAGTCGGGATGACCATCTGACCAATAAAGTCAGAGCCGAGAGTCTCGGGAAGGGCAAGACCAAAGCTGTAGCCGGTGCTAAGGTATTGCTGAAAGTCGATGCCGGTGTTGGGGTCGGTGACGGGCGTGGTTCGCAGTTGAGCTGTCGTCGTTCCGGCGAGCCCAAGAAGGGCCGCCATGCTGGAGAGGTTGAATCGCATGGTTGCTAGACTTGGACAATTGTGTCGATGAAAGAGTGGCTAGTATTTACACCGAAGAAAAAGGTAGTGAATGTAGGACCACCAGGGTCAAAAAAAGAACGAAGATACCGAGCTAGCGGTAGAAAAGAGTGAAGGCACCGAACTTGCGGCGAAAGGAAAGCGAACACAGAGAACACGGCTGAGGTTGAAGAGAAGAAGAACAAGAATTAGCGGCTCTGTACATGTATTATATCTCTGCTTTCGGGTCCACAAAAGCATAGTTCCTTCATATCGGTCAAACACACACATACGTATGTGCTCTGCGGCACACCAGGGCCAAGCCGACGGATCAAGACTCGGTAGATCCTCCGTGTTGCAGATCACCCTAATTCGAGATGCTCCGTCAACTACATTGACTCTATCGGGATCCACCTGGTCATCAAGGATCTGTTTTGGAACGAACCCCTGGTACAACCTTGTTTTTTGAAGCGCACCAACGGCGCTTGCTGCCGCATCGTTTCAAATCGCATTTTTGCTATTGGCGGAGTTTCGTTTAAACTCCCCGTGCGTCAGCCTCCTTCCTATCGCGTTCCTCCGGTTTGTAACTTGCTCGTTTCGTTCAATCTCTTGTTATGGTTTTAATTAAGGGATGGGGGATATCCGTCGGAAAAGTGGGCTTGGCGAGGGGCTTGGAATCGACGATGGAGGTTGGCATTGTCTAGGCGGGAGGAGACATGACTTTAGAGGGCACTTTTCTGGGTAGTTTATAATTGCTATATACCAATTGGCTATCGCGGATCAAAGGCATGGCACATCTATACCTAGGCAAAGACGCAATAGGCGCTGGCATGCCAAGGGTGCAGATTGATCCGGGACAGGGTCGACCCTCGCCTGCGGCTCCGCCGTCCGTTTACCCCAGTAGCCTATTATGATTGTGATGTAATTTCTTGATACAATTCGCTATGCAAGTACTAATGCCTTTTATCCAGTAGCTTCACTCTAAAAACCCTCCATTATTCAGGCCTAGACCGCTACCTTGCGTCTATTCTTAGCATCCCTGTTGCCATCTGCATCCTTACCAGTCGTACAATCTTGGATCAATTTGCCCCCTTCCTTCCTGGCCTCTTAAGGATGATCTGCCCTGAATGCTCAAGGCCGGTTTCAGCCCCGCTTGTCGTAGCCGCCATGGCATGGGGGATGCTCATATCCCGGGCCCAAGGCGCCGCAAACTTGATGGCACACGCTGAAAGTTTTATGGAGCCCAATTGAACCTCACAGACTCAAAGACATATACCCTAAACACCCTCTCAGTACCAGAATGACTGTGATTCACGAGAGATTATGGTCACCCCGTCGAGCCATCGACATTCAATGTGCAGCAATGCTATTTTACTTACATAACACCACAGTCTCTAAGCGATTTGATGGAATGTGAATTGCCAAGGACTCGATATATTCGATGGACCTACGTGTATCTTCTCATATGCAGGCCGCACCAACTCCAATTGTCCTTCACACTTTATGTACCTGCGTTCAAGTCACCATTAACTTCTCGACCCAAAAGCCTCTGGGAGAGTTAGACATACTATTGATAGCATTCCAAGTTGTAGAAACGCATTTACCATGCGGATTAATCGCTACACACTGCCGTTTCGGGCTCTCCGCTTATCTGGTGGCAGGCTTGCCCTACTCCTCGTCGTCTATTATGTGTAACTCTAACCTTTCTTAGCCGATTCGCTAGCATCTTCCTTCCTTCTTCTTCCTGGCTTCTGGTCATGACCACAATCTTTCGGCTCAAGTCAACTAACTCAATTGCAACTCGCTTTATGCAATTCCTGCACCCTCTCTGTACTGGCTGACAAATCGGTCTTTTGAGGTACCCAATAACAACTGTTAGCGCTCTCGGTTCGCATTCTCCCGATCCTTCGCCGTCTCGTGACGATCCCATGCATGAGCTCCCCCACTACCATCAAGCCTGAGGCCATCCAGACACGGGCCGTGTCCCCTCCTCGGCCAAGACACGGCCCGAAGTGCGAACCCCCATTCGCTGGTCTTGCAACAATTGCTGTGATACGTTCAACTACGCGCAGGCAGGATCCCTCTCGGCGTTGGACAGCGACTGATAGACTCCGTAGCTTGACCGATCACGCACCTGTTTCCCCTCTCGGGCTTGCAGATAGCGCCTCGACGACAACTGCTACTCAAGATTAAAGAGGTGCGCACTCCCCTTTTCAACCTCTCAAACAACTGTCTTGCATTCAAATCGCCCATCATGTCTGGCTATGAGCACATTGTCCCCCTCCCTCAATTCCCAGAACATGAGGACAAGTCTCCAGAAACTGCCCGGCTCATTGTCACTCAATGGCTTGGCAGCTTTCAACAAGCCGTAAGAAACGGCAATGTTGACGACCTTGCCGAGTTGTTCAGCGAAGATGCATGGATCCGAGACTTTTTGACATTTTCATGGGACTTCCGCACAATCCAAGGGTCCATCAAGGTATCCACCTACATCAAGCAGAGCCAGGATGCGGCAAGTCTCGTCGCAATCAGCGCCCGTGACCATGGAAAATTCCAGCCCAGTTTCAAGACGCCCGCTCCCGGAACCAATTGGGTTGAGTCCATGTTTGAGTTCGAGACTTCAATTGGCCGGGGTAAGGGTATGGTGCGTCTGGTCTCTGCTGACAAGCCCGGTTGGAAAGCCTACCTCATCAACTTTACTCTGCAAGAGCTCAAATGTGCTGAGGAGCAATCGGGGCTACGTCGGCCTCACGGATATGTTGACCCCCGTGGGGGAACTTGGGGGGAGAGAAGGGAGAGGCAGAAGGAGTTTGTCGATGAAGATCCTGTTGTCTTTGTTATTGGAGCCGGTAAGTGAGCTGCTTTGCCTTGATTAATCTCCTCTGACACTTCTCAGGGCAAGCTGGTCTCGAAATCGCCGTCCGCCTGCGACATGTTGGACTACCCACTTTGATCATCGACAAGAATGAGCGAATTGGCGATAATTGGCGTCAGCGATATCGAGTGCGTTTTCATCTAGCTATGTCATATCCGCTACTAACACGTTTTAGACTCTCATGACACACGATCCTATTCACTACTGCCACTTACCATTCATCCCCTTCCCCTCAGATTGGCCCATGTTTGTCCCCAAAGACAAATTGGCCGACTGGCTTGAGTCATACGCAAACATCATGGAGTTGAACGTCTGGAACAGGACATTCGTCAAAACAGCTGAGTACGATGAACAGAACAAGATCTGGACCGTCACTGTTAGTCGCCAAGGTAAGGACAGAACTCTCAAGCCTCGTCACATTGTCCTTGCAACGGGACAATCCGGTGACCCCATCACTCCGATGTTCCCTGGTACGGAATACTACAAGGGCATGTTGTATCATGGCATCAGTCACAAGGATGCCACAGCTTTTGGTGACCTGAGTCAGAAGAAGGTGGTTGTTGTTGGTTCTGGCAACAGCAGTCATGATATTTGTCAGAACTTTTACGAGAATGGAGCTGCTCAAGTCACCATGCTTCAGCGGGGAGGCACATACGTCATCTCAGTTGACAAAGGAGTAAAACTCCAGCATGCGGGAATGTACGATGAGGGTGGACCGCCGACTGAGGACGCAGACATCTACGCTCAGAGTCTTCCCATCCCCATTCAGTTTGCGCTCAAAGTCTTTGAAGCCCAAAAGATCAGTGAGGTAGACAAGGAGTCACTGGAAGGGCTGGCCAAGGCAGGCTTCCTTGTAGACTCTGGTCCAGACAAGAGCGGTATCTTTCGCAAGTACATCACCAAAGGTGGTGGTTACTACATTGACGTCGGCTGCAGCAAGTTGATCATCGATGGAAAGATCAAGGTCCGGCAGTGTTCAGACGGCATCAAGAACTTTGACGCCGACGGCATAGTCCTTGCTGATGGATCAAGATTGGATGCTGACATTGTTGTGCTCGCAACCGGCTACGATGGCATGCGATCTACAGCGCTGAGGGCATTGGGGAAGAAGGTTGCCGACAGACTTGATGATATCTGGGACTTGGACGAGCAAGGTGAAATTAGATCGGTGAGTTTTCTAGTGCAAGTGCAAGAACAAAGCTAACTTCTCACAGATGTGGCGATCCAGTGGTCACCCTCACTTTTGGTGCATGGGTGGTAACCTGGCGTTGTGCCGCAGTTACTCGCGGCTTCTTGCCCTTCAGATCAAGGCGGTGGAGGAGGGGTTGTTCAAGCAATGATCCTAGTGAAGTCGAACTAGCATAAATGGGAATACTAGTATAAATCGATAATACAGAAGTATTTATAATTAGTGTGATTAACGAAAGCTGATAAACATTTGTGGTTAATCTCGGAGTCAACTCATGTTCACCTGCAGTCCTACCAGTACAGACCTTGTCTGCTCGGGATGCTACCAAACATTCATCTTCCGGAAGAAGACGCCGACATGTTGTTCAAACTGCAGCTTGTTTATCTTCCAATTATATCCACGTTCATGCACATGCCCAGGTGTCCCCGCATATGTACCAGGTAAAACCCCGCAACAACCTTGCCAACCATTTCTTCATCTCTTCTTCCTAATGCACCTCCTCTTCCCATATCCACATCAAACACAGAAGAGCTAGTCCCCATAACTTGGCAAACATCAAGCAACGAACAACCAAGATGCCCAACTCGCCGCAGGAGGTTGGTAGTGGTTCCGCGGTGTGAGTCATCTGCCTCGTCGTGATATGCCTATTAACCGTGTCACAGTTGCAACGCATGCCGCTCGCGAAAGATCAAATGCGATCGTCGGCGTCCAAGCTGTACCTTTTGCATCAAAAACGCTTTCCGGTGTGAATACATCAAACGCGACAGAACTCCTGGACTCCGTGCGGGCTACGTCAGCCAGCTGGAGCAGCGCATCAGTGAGGCCTGGAAGGATTGTTTGCTGCCTGACTATTGCTAAGAGCTGATTATTAGTTGATCTCGAGCAAGAATTCCAAGCGTTCAAGTCGCATGTTAATCAGCACCTCGCCACTACCACTACTCCCCAGCAGCCTCAAAGTCCAGAGTCGCACACAACAGCGGAGGCAGGCCCAGCAGATCATGCATCAGAAACTATTGCTATTGGAAACCCGCTCAGCAGGCCGTCTTTGGAAACCTACAGAAACTACTGCAGAATTTGGTTTGACCGATACCACTCCTGGTTCCCCATTCTTCACCAGCCGACTATCCTAGGATTGTGCGAAGATGACTCGAATCAGCCAGGGAGTCCAGCTTCCTTGATCCTCGATGCCATTGCTGTGGTGATCATTTCAACTCAACAGGCTCCAGTTGATGCGAGTCTGGACCGGGATCAGTTCTGTCGCTATCTCACTGACGAGATCATTCTCGCGGCAATCCACGACATGTCTTTTCGCAAACTGCAGGCTCTCTTGATTTTGACGATGGCTGAATATGGCAGCGGCAGGATGATTGACTTTTGGAATCTGATCTCGCTATGCAAGAGGTATGAGTTATGCCAGTCCACTCACTACTAAAAACGTCCTGACATGAGCATCACCATAGAATTAGCACACAGCTCGGCCTACGAGACTTGGTCGCCTATAGTGCCATGAACTTTGGCTTTCCTTCTGTCTTACCACCTCGGATGCTCCAGATTCCGACCACAGCTGTGGAGCGCGAAGAAAAGATCCGCGCCTTCTGGGCCATCGATGCTCTCGATTCTGCCTCGACACTAGGAGTAGCCTGGCACCTCACCGTATCCAGGCCAGAGCCAGCTGCTAACCTGCCCTGTGACGAGGAAATCTGGCGATTCCCAGAGTCGGTCATTGACATGTACCAATTCGGTAGCTCCGAAGGGCCCTCGTCTTTCTCGTTATACGTCCGGCTTGTCACCAACGAGTTGTGGCACGTTCACAATTTCCTACAACAGTCTTGCGAGCCATTTTCAATCATCTCTCTATCTCAAAGGCAGGAAGAATGTGATTCCGTCTATCAGAGACTCAAATCGTGGCAGAGCGACTTTGAACAACTCCTAACGGTGCATACGCCGCTTTACACTGACTTGCTCACACCTACCGGAACTCCTACACAACAGCCCAACTCGATTCTCATTCATTGCACAATACACAGTGCCATCATATCACTTCACCAAAGACTCATATTTCCTGTCTCTCTGGCAGATGAGGACTCCACTCACTGGGAGGCAGCAGCGGAGAGATGCCTGTCCAGCTGTGATCAAATGGCCGACGTAATTAGGGGCGCCAACGACGACACTCTCGGGATCATCAACCCCCACGTCATCTACTGCGTCTTCATCGCGGCAAGGTTCTATCTCATCTACTCAAAGGCTATGGATCTACCTCTCCCCAACAAGCTCTACCTCTTCATCTACGCTCTCCGTGTATGTGGGCAGATCTGGCACCTCGCAAAATTACTTCACACGGTACTTGTGGTTGCTTCCGCTGAGCATGCTGGGAGCCAAGTTTCCCACCCACTGCCCGTGGAATTTTTCGACTTGCAGTATTTTTCACTGGATATTCACGCTGCTTTGAGAATTTGGGCTGGTGAGAAACAAGGCTCATTGTTGCGGGAGGATCACGCGGTTACATCTTGTCCAAGGGAAGATGAGAGGGCATAGACTCTGTAATTAGGTATGAAGAATGCGGCGACAGGGATATTAAGCCACAGCCAACTCCAACAGATCCGTGCCACAAGCCGTGACTTGTGCCATTATTGCCTGAAACACTGAATGTTGTCTATCGAAAGGGCATTGTCACCAGAGCCCTCTCCAGTAGGCGGCTGTGGACTGGCAGCATCGATCCAGATGCGATCCCATCCCCCCGCCGACGTGGTGAAGGTAAAGCTGCCAGACAGCCAATGGCCCACCTGCGACTCTCCCGTCGGATAGCGATTGCCAACCAAATCGTTGTTGTGATAGAATCGGAGGTAGGGAACATAGGTTCTCCCGTTCTTGTATGTGGTCTCGTAGTAGTTGTCAAAGTACCAGTTGTAGGTGCACGTGTAGGTGATGCCTCCCGAGGTGTAAACGTCTTGGTACATCTCGAGCAGGTTGTTATCGATCATGTTGTAAGATTGAAACTTGTGTTCCGAGTCGTATCCGGGAGACGATATGACCTCCGACTTCATCGTCGCCAGAAGTTGTGAAGGGGTTTCTACCACCCTCGAAATCGCCGCCTTTGATCGGTTCGTCGTCGGTGATGGGGGGACGGGGACGGCAATCGCGGGCAAAAGCGCCCGCAACGAGGGCGAGGAGCAAGAGGCGAACCATTGTTGATGATGAACGAGTGGATATCTGAGATGCCAGATTGAAGTTGATCAAGGATGGGATTTTAGAGACAGTGGGACCCGTCCATATTTACCCCAAGATCGTAAATTACTTGTCAGCCGCTGATGTTATTCCGAGCAGACTGCAATTTCAGAATCGGAACTATTGATGTTAGCTGATGTTAGCGTCGTCTCGGCGTTGAAGCCGCCTTCAAATGAGGATCTGACTGGTCGGATCGCATCCGACAACCGATCCCCACCAGGGGAAATACGGGCTCGCTAGCCCATAACGGTCAGTGCCAGAGTTCCTCCCCCAGTGGTTCAGATGACAATTTGGGAACATCACATCCGAATCACGGGACTGTGACTTCTCCTGCAGAAGGGTCGCAAAGTGTTGTCAAGTCTGTCAATCTTACCGTACTGCTCAAAATCTGCCAACCCTAAGGCAATCAAGGCAACTGGGCTGTGAGCTTGGCAGAGTGGAGGCGCAGTCAGTGTGACGGTGGCGGAGCACACATCAGATGGGCTTTTGGGCACACCTTTGCAGTATAAAGAATGTAGATAAAGTAATAGTTTCAAGAACTTCTCCAACCACCAAGATTATTTCGATATTGCTTTCTTCTAACACGAGACCTGGGTACTGAGGTGGCACGCCGAGAACCTCATATTTCACCAAATCACGTTTTTATCGCTACCTACCCTGGATCACAACATCACAATCACAGCTTCACACCTGTCGCGGGATGCATCTCCTAAGCTTCAGGACCTCGGGTGGAATCTGGGATCGGATGGAAATACGACTTGAGAGAGATATCAATGTATCTGACTACGCCATCCTCTCGCACAGATGGGGTATGCCCCGTGACGAAGTGTCTTTTGAGGACATGCTCGCCGGCCAACGCGGGCCCAGAAAGGGCTGGGCAAAACTCCAAGGCTGCTGCATGCAAGCTTGGAAAGATGGACTGCATTATGTCTGGGTTGACACTTGTTGCATCAACAAGGCCAGTAGCGCTGAACTCTCCGAGACCATTACTTCCATGTTTGCTTACTACGAGCGAGCTAAAGTGTGCTATGCGTTTCTCGATGACGTTTCAACCGACGACGAGGCTAGAGATCAAGAGTTTCCCGAGTCGTCTTTCTCACGGAGCACCTGGTTCACTCGAGGATGGACTCTCCAAGAGCTTATAGCTCCAACCCATGTCAAGTTCTTCGACGCTTCGTGGCGTTTCCTCGGCCACAAAACCGACAAGTGGATCTCGCCAATCATCGAGCGCGTCACAGGCATAGACTCGATTGTACTCAATGTCCCAGCTACCACAAAGCTCATGAGCATTGCAAAGAGAATGTCGTGGGCGGCGAGGAGACAGACAACCCGAGTTGAGGACATGGCCTACTCTTTGATGGGCATATTTGGCGTCTACATGCCCCCTCTATACGGAGAGGGCACACATGCCTTTGTCCGCCTTCAAGAAGCCATCATGAAAACTTCGAATGATCAAACGATTTTTGCTTGGACCTCTCCGCCCGCTACTCCTATCGGCCACGGGTTCGAACACGTTTCAACGATGTTGGCGCTGTCTCCCAGTCAGTTCCAAGGCTCTTCCCAGTTCGAGCCTCTCTCTCACGGGGAGCACAACAGGTCTCTCACCGCAAACGGATACAAATTAGATTACGCTACCACAAATTCTGGGCTATCGATACGTCTGCCGTTGTGCAGAATCCCTTCAGTCGACGGACTATATGCTGCTTTTCTCGCATGCACCGAGAGTGAATCTCGGGTCCCATCAGCAATCCTTTTAAGAACCAGCATTGACACGCCCCCCGGTCACTTCTGGAGGGCGAATTCCAATAATGGCCCCATCGAGCGCAGTGGCCAGCTATGGTTTGATCTATCCGGCCGAGAGGCCGTTACCATGCAGGACATCTACATCTTGCCGCGGTTCACCCCAGCCTCCAAGCAAAAGATTGAGCCTGCGTGGGGCAGACTCAACATGGAAAGGGCCTGGCAGCGGCACACAGGGACGTTGGTCCCAGGGGCCGAAGGCCCTGCCGAGGTCATCCCTACTGAAATGCTAGACCACCTGCACTATGTTCCAGATCCCGGGGCGAATCAACTCGCCTTCCTCATCCAGGCCCACGAATTGATATCCAACCAGCAGGGTGATGAATTGGTCAACCAAGTCAATCATTGGTTTCGTTTCTCGACTGCTGGACTGCCGGCACGCAACAGATCGTTTTGCGGCCGCTTAGATGTCTTGCAAAAGCTTACAGACAAATTGTTGCCGTCTGCTAGGGATGCCGCCCGAAGCCTCAGGGTTTGCACATTATGTGGGCCCAAAGGGCTTGGAAAGACACAAGTTGCTGTCGAATTCAGCCATAAATGTCTCGAAAATCACATCTTTGACTTGGTGCTATGGATCAATGCCAGCTCTCACAAATCGTTGATTCAGGGTTTTTCGGGGATAGCTTCCGAGTTCAGCCTGGTCCAGCCGGAATCATCAGAAGAAGAAATAATCGCGGCTGTGAAGCTGTGGCTGTCCAACTTGAATCAGCATGCAGCTCGCCTGGGTGCCATGACTCGCTCAGACGACTGGCTGATTGTTTTCGACAATCTCGAGAATCCCTCGCTGCTTCGGCCCTTTGTGCCATTGAATGGACTTGGCTGTGTGCTGATCACCACAACACATCCCGGCCTACGGCTGATGAGCGAGGGCCAGTACATTGCTTTGCAGCCTTTCACGATTCAAGAGTCGTCAGACATGCTTAGAAAGCTCACAAGCTGTGATATCGAATGTTCAGTCATCGGCTTGGGCCTTGCTGGAAACCCATCTTCGATAGCACACTTTGCTGTTCAGGCTGCCCGGTGCGGGATATTTCCAAATGAGCTGATGTGCTGGTTCATGTCACAGTGGTACCTCTATGACCCCCAGATAAGGAGAAGGTTTAGGGATGATTACCCCCCATACACCGTCCGCAAAGATCGCTGCAGAGATCTTATTCCCTTGGCCTGGAAAGATGTTCTAGGCAACATTTCTTCCTCGAGCCTCGCAGTCTTACAAGTCATCTCATTCTTGAATCCTTATTGTATGAATCGCTCAATCCTGACCGCGTTATTGAACCCTGTTGTTCCCGAGAAGCACCCCGAGAACATGTTGGATTTCACAATCGGCGAACGGGAGTACCGGCAGCTAGGGGTGATGATCGGATTAGAGGCCGGATCTATGACTCACTTTAGGGTCAGCGAAACCCTCCAAAGAGTTGTGAACAAAAGCATGGGCCCTGATGAATTCAAAAAGGCTTTGTCAACCGCCGTGAATTTGGTGTCTGTTTGTTGGAAGGCTGAATGCTCTGGGAAGCCAAACAATCAGTCAAAGGAGGAGGATCTTCGGCTTACAGGTCACGTGAGGTCTTTGAAAGATTACAAAGGCAAAATGAAGGATTCGAAAAACGGCTTTCAAACCAAAACTGAATTTTCGAGGCTATTGAAGGAGATCGGAATCTGACTAGGTGTACTTGCTGCAGGCTCGAGGTGTATACATGTATCATTCACAAAAGGGAAATATCTTCCGCTATGCTGCGGGATCGGTCTCTATAATTGATTAGATCTTGGTGAAAACTGGACAGTTGGTAAACATGAGCCGATGAACGCAAGCCAGTACCTGAAACGTCAGCCGACCACGCCGCAGAGAAAACGTCCAGAACCGACACTAACAGATACTCTATATTTAAGCTAAACAACAAGCGCAACAGTCAAAGTAAATTTTCCGTCGTGGACATCGGACGTCGTTTCAGGTACCGATGCAACCTCGCATGGGTTGATGTGTCTGCGGGTCTGGTCAATTGGTGGGAAATCGTGTTTTGAAACTTGTTCGTTTCAGTGAGACAGCGTTCCGCCAAGGGGTTTTTTACTGGGGCACCTTGTCGCATCTTAACTGGTGATTTATAGCTCGGTTACAGTTTGTATAAATGCTTTGGGGTGCTTCGCGTCGTTTTTGGAGGGCCTTGTCTTTCGTCATACGCGTCTTTCATTCTTTTCCTTGTTTCTTTGCTATCGCTCGTTTCTATTCACACTCATTCGTTTCGTTTGTTCCGTCCGGATACGGAACAGTTTTAAACCATGTTCACCTCTTCTCTCCTTCTCGTGTCATCTCTGGTGGCTGGCGCTTTTGCCGCTGCTCGAACCCAAGCCCCTAGCGGTGCCATTGTTGTTGGTGAAGGTGGCGATTTCTCTTCGATTCAGGAAGCCGTCAACTCTGTGTCTGGCTCCGATTCTGTCATTTTCGTCAAGCCTGGAACCTACGAGGAGCAGGTCCTAATCCCCGACTCTGCAGGAGCTCTTACCATCTACGGATATACCGAGGATGACCAGGATTACTCCAAGAACCAGGTCACTCTCACCCACAGCCTCGGAGCTGACGAGGCCGGAAACAACGACTCGTCTGGTACGCTGCGGGCTAAGAACAACGGCCTCAAAGTGTACAACATCAATGTCGCCAACTCGCGAGGCCAGGGTGTCCAGGCTATCGCCTTGAGCGCCTACGGTGATGAGCAGGGTTACTACGGCTGCCAATTCACTGGCTTCCAGGATACCATTTTGACAAACAAGGGCAAGCACTACTTCCACGCTAGCTACATCGAGGGTGCTACCGACTTCATCTTTGGCCAAGAATCCGTTGCTTGGTTCGAGCAGTGCGATATCGGCGTTGTCGCGAAGGGGTACATCACTGCCAACGGTCGTGACAGTGCCGAGAACCCTTCGTACTACGTCATCAACAAGTCAGTAGTCAAGGCTGCCGGTGCCGGAGACGGCGAGGTCTACCTTGGTCGCCCGTGGAGAGAGTTTGCCCGCGTTGTCTTCCAGAACACCGAGCTCGGCAGCGTTATCAACTCTGCTGGTTGGCTTGCCTGGGGTGACAACCCCACCAACAACGTCGAGTACGGTGAATTCGGAAACACTGGCGCCGGTGCCAGCGGTGACCGTGCCAGCTTCTCCAAGCAGTTGAGCGCTGCCGTGTCCATTGACGAAATCCTTGGTTCCACCTCTTGGATCGACTCGAGCTATGTTGGCGGCACTGGTTCCTCTGAGCAGCCCAGCACCGGCGACTCTTCCCCCGAGACCGAGGAGCCTGCTACCGCTGCGCCCACTACCGCTCCCACTACCGCTGTCGAGGCCGTTGAGCCCGTTGTTGACGAGCAGACCAGCGCTGCTGCTGCTGTCCCTACTGGTGCCGATGAGGCTGTTGACCCTGCTCCTGTTGAGGCTACATCTGCTCAAGAGGTTGCCGAGCCCGTTGTGACCCAGCCAGCTGAGACCAACAACGGCGGCAACAACAATGGAAACGACTGGTGGAACGGCGCTCAGCCTACCTGGAACTGGGGTGGTTTCTTCCCTCAGATGGACAAGCAGAACCCTACCACTCTCCAGACCCTTGTCCGACAGACCGAGGCTGCCGAGGTCAACACTGCTGCGCCTGAGGAGGTTAGTACTCCCGTTGCTGAAGCTCCTGTCGAAGCTCCCACCGAGGCCGTGGAGGTCGCTGAGCCTGCCGCTTCTGCTTCTGCTGTCCCCGCCTCTTCCGACGATGACTGCAGCGGTACCCCCGATGGCTTTGCTTCCCTGAACGGAGGAACCACCGGTGGTAAGGGCGGAGAAGTCGTTGTTGTTTCCACCCAAGAGGATCTTGAGAAGTATGCCGGCTCAGAGGGCAAGTACGTCATCAAGGTCAAGGGAACCATCACCATCACTCCCAAGGGCAAGGAGGTCGAGGTCAAGTCTGACAAGACCATTGTCGGTATCGGTGCCGACGCCGAGATTAACCAGGGTGGCTTCATCGTCAAGAGCCAGCGCAACATCATCTTCCGAAACCTCAAGATCGGCAACACCTACGTCGAGGGTGACGAGGAGGGCAAGACTCAAGACTTTGACGGTATTCAGATGGTAGGTACTCTGGGTTCTTTGGATGAATGATGACTGACTTTTGTAGGATACTTGCGAGAACATCTGGATTGACCACGTTCATCTTGAGAAGGGCGGTGATGGTCTCATCGACAGCCGAAAGGACACCACCTTCCTGACCGTCTCCTGGACCATCCTCCGCAACCACAACAAGGCTTTCGGCATTGGTAAGTAATAGCACACACCGACTATCATGTACGTACGTGACTGACTGATCATTCAGGTTGGACCGACAATGTCGTCACCGAAATGACCATTCACCACAACTACTTCGACTCAACCACCCAGCGTAACCCCTCGGTCGACAACGTCAAGCACGCCCATCTCTACAACAACTACCTCGTCGGCCAGACCTCATACGGCCACTACGCCCGCGGAAGCACCGAGATGCGCCTCGAGAACTGCTACTTCGAGAATGTCAAGAACCCCATCACCGCTGACAGCACCGCCAAGCTCAACCAGTCTGGCAGCGTCTTTAAGAGCACCAAGGGCACGACTGCCAAGAACACTGGCGATGTGTTTGATCCCAAGGAGTTCTACGACTATACTGCTGATGCTGCTGAGGACGTTCCTAGCATTGTTGGTGAGGGCGCTGGCCGACAGGCGAGCATTTGCCCTGCTTAAGGAGATCGGTGACTTTAGGGGAGGAGCCATTGGATGTACGATGGTGGAAGATATGGACGATTTTACACACTTATGCACTTGTAGATATTGCGAGTCATAGCACATAATCTTACGACTCTTGTTTCTTTCACGCTTTTACTACTAGGCATGCACCGGGGCTACCATTCGTGCACATCAAAGTGACTTGACACAGTTTGGTGAGACATACATTTTTATTACAAGTCGTAACCTCCAAAACTATTTCGATCCTTTCCCCCAACCATCATCGTTGTGTTCATCATCATTGTAAGCAAGCCTCTTCCCACCAGACCCGTCTCCATTCCTCGTGCACGCTAGTCGCTTTGTGCCCTTCAGTACTGAGTGAGCAAACCCTGCATGGACTGGAAATAGGCGAAGAACTCAGGCCCAGAGTATTTCTCCAATGCCTTCTTCGCCTCGCAAATCTCCTCAAGACTTGCAACCTCGCTCTCAATGCTCGTAATGTCCTCGTTCCTCTGGCCGAGGATCTGCTGGGTGTGGCCAATGTCGGCAAAAATCTGGGCTTGGTTCTCTCGGATAGCCGCAAGAGTGTGGTCAACTCCTTCACGTTCAGAAGCCTTCAGAAAGTCTCCCATGATGTTTCGTCGTTGCTGAAAGATTTCACCCTGGTCCATCCCCTCGGGCATCCCGTTTCTCTCAACCGCCATCGTGGCGTCGCCGTATTCATCCATATTGATACCGCGAGACCGGACGTAGGTAAGGATGCGGGGGTACATGTCGTGGATCAGTCTCTGGCTGAGCTCTAGCTCTCGGAGCGTGTCCTGGGCGTTATCGCGGGAGTTGATCGCTTCGTCGAGTCGGTTCTCTGCATCCTTGAGGCGTCCTTGCAATGTCTCCAGACCAAGGCCATCAAGGACATGTCCAAGGCCCATCTGAGGTTGGATGATTTGGACTTCGGATTCTTCCCGGGCTGTGATAGGCATGGTGTTGCTGCCACGGCAAGGTGTCGAGACGATAGACGCGTCTGCGCCCAGACTCTCTCGGCTTCGAAGCTCTCGTAGAAGGGGAAAAGTAGTCGAGTGGATCGGCGAAATCTCTCTGACAGTTCGCAAGCCCTCTAGCATTGCTCGTTTCTCTAGGAAGGGCTCGATAGGATCGCAGCAACTCTCATTGCGAAGGTCACGGCGGAGGCAAACGGCAGCGTGAACACCGCAACTGGTGCTGTCCTTCTGGTGGGTGCAATCCTGATCAAGTTAATGGATTGACAAAGCATGGGAATTTCGGAGTCTTCACGAACCTTGCTCTGGAATACGAGCGGCTGCTTGAGTTTCACTGTTTTCATCCATTCCTTGAATCGTCGTCGAACAGCATTAGCGCGTTCAGAAGACTGCATGGAATCGTGAAAGGTCAGCACCACTTGATCGGCAGTCACGCGCGCAACACCCATTGTCCAATGCTTGGGGAACTTGTGGTGAATGGGAAAGCAGATAGTCTGCTCCTGGTCAAGTCCACGAATCGTTTGGGGCAAAGCACTCAGCTCGTCTGCCTCGAACCACAAAGGACTGAGGATTCGTACGTTGTCGCCGCCGTGTTCAACAGCGATTGCTTGACAGACGAGTTCGACAACATCGTCGGTGAGCTGGACGTCGCAGGTGAGCTGACGGAGGATCTTTTCAACTGTCAGTGGCCCCGTGAGTCGCTCACTTCTGACAGAGCGTGCCAGTGGCGAGGAAGCACTGGTCAAGTCTCTCTTGCGTTTCTTGGTTGGCGTCGTTGGAGAAGTGGGAGTCGGAGCTTTCTCGAGTGGCTCATCGTCCGGGGGCGATGAAACATATGGGAGGAGATTGTGCTCGGGTGACTGCACGGGCGAGGAGGGGAGTTGGAGAAGTCCATGGGGAGTGGCAAACGTTTCGGAACGCGTCGACAGGTCTGGGGAGCCCATGTATGCTTCAGGTGCTGGCTGAGATCGGAGATTCTTCTCGATCGGTTCTTCCTGGGTCGCGATACCAGTGATTGCAGTGGCTTCCCTGATCGGCTGATGACCTGCCATGCCGGTAGAGACATATGAAGGTGCTCGAAAGAGACGCTTCAGAGGACTGGACGACTGATCCTCATGACGAATATGAAGAGGCATGGCCGAGAGCCCATCTTCCTGTTCAATGGGACGCTTGAGCCGAAACTCATGCTCGGTCTTGACCAACTGCTCAAACCGCGCGGTCGTCGTCGCTTGGGCCTCAGTCTCAGTAGGGTGAGGCAAGTCAATAGAACCTCCGTCATCAGACTCGTCGCTTGAGTGTTCGGAAAGTGTGTTGTTTGGTGCAGTTTTCTCAGAGGCCATGATGATTTCGTAAGCCTTGGTGACAATTTCGGGGGTCAAAAGATGAGGGTGAGAGCCCTTAGAATCCTTCCCAGTTGTAGACTTCTTCATGACAGCTCGAATTAGATGCCCATGAGGCGACTCAACATCCCAGAGAGAAGTGAGTGGGATCCCTCGATCGAAAGCGGCGTGAGTGATCTTGACCATGTAGAATGCAAGGGAAGAATCTGTTCCCAGCCAACCGATCCTAGCGTCCGCCGGGAACCATGGACCTTTCCAAGCCTGGTCGAGCCAAAAGACACGCTCGTCATGTGTAGTTAAAAACTGAATGTCGCCAGCGGTAGATCTTTCCGTCGGTGGACTGTTCATTGCCGCTTAAGGTTGGGCTTCTGGCTTGAAGGTCAGCATGGATGGGGCGGGAGACGGAAGATGGAGGGAAGCATTGGGTCGAGGGCTCTGGGTGGATCACAAGAAACTGGTCAGGCTTTGGACGTACCAGAATCCGGTGACTGAAAGTGCTAGACAAAGCAATTCTTCTTCAGACTGAAGATCAGTTCAGGCGTGGTTGTAGTGAAGAGTTCGTGCTCGTGTCGTGCGTGAAGCTGGGCGGATGTGAATCACAGAGCAAAGAGAAACAAGAGGGGAAAGGGGGAGATGGAAATGAACAAAGAAACGAGGGGGAGAAAAGCAGGTTCGCCTTTCATATCTGTTTCGGGTATTTTTGAGAATCCAGTTTGTGCCATTCCGTTTGTTCTGTGGCTTCATAGCCGACAGTGCTAGAGATGCATGTAGCCGTTGTAATGTGCGGGAGCAGTGTTTGCCAGTGCCAGGACATAGCCAATGAAAATGTAAGCCCTATTTCTTGCAAGGACGTAGTTAAAGTGTCCTAATTAAATCGATTCCCCATCTACGCTCAGCGACCAAGATATGAACAGCTTCCATCGCGTCTTGAAGCCTGAGATGAATATCTGGAGACATTGGTGGTACTCCAATATGTGGTTTCCGTTTGCAACCCCGCCATGTGATGTGTGCCAGGTCCTAACAAACGCAATTGCAGGCACTTCCCCCCCTGTTTTCTGCAGCGGTGAGTGGTGTCATCTGCAAGATGCCGTTGGTCTACAGAATCTTGCCTCGCTTGCCAAGGCAACAGATTTTGTCGACCAATCACTGCCAATTTGCCTGCTGATAGCCAATTTACAGAATTTTTGATACGTCAGGAAAATATTATTGTCACGGCAAACTGAATGCACAGCCCGGTTGTCGGCGTGCCGTTGTCCAAGCTCTGTTTGTGTCAACTTGCATATTGGGTCGTCTCGAGCAGATCACCCCGCACCCAGATGCTTTGGCGTCGAAGGGCCCTTCCTCTTCCTGCATTCCAAAGCAAACTTGATTCCATTGATTGTGTACCTACCTATTCTTGGGTCCTCCAGACCTGCATAACTGATCGGGTTGCACCTTCCTCGTCCTTGAACGTTGTCGCTGAATTAAGCTCACAAGCTTAATTCAAGCTCCAGGTACCAAGGCACCTTGACACGTGGCGGTGCGTGTGGCTGGTGTGAGATGGCATCAGGTTTGTCAACCGGCTAGCCGTTTATTTGCATGCTTTGAGTTAATAACGGCTTGTAAAAAGTGAAAGACTTCCAGCCTGGAGTTGTTGTTATCTTGGGGCGCGTTTCAACAGCATAGGTACCGACATCGGATGAAAAATGGCCAACATCCGCCTGTTTGTCTGAAGCGAGCTGCTTAACCCCGCCACAGCGAATGTTCCAAGACGATCACCAGGTGTCTCAGCGAACAAGTCGCTCCATGCAGCATTGGTTCATAATAATTCATTAACTAATCCAAGCTAACATTTCGTATTCGCGTAAAGATGTTGTGCGGTATGCATTATCGCACACGGCGTACAATAGACCCCGGAACATTCCACAAGCCATCAATCTCATCAGGCTTGCTCTTCATCAAAGCACCAACCAGTGGCTTGACATCATCCGCCAAGTCCGTAGAAAGTCGGAAATATGCATAACCATCCATCGTCTCGTTTTGTCGCCGCCTGAACCCGTAGAAGATTCCCAACAGAAGGCACCCAAGGGCCCAGTAACCGAACATAACCATTAGAATAGGTACCAGGATTGGAAATTCACCTGGCGTGAGTACCTTTGACTCTTCTGTTGCGGTAAGATTTTCGTGTTCCCAGCCACCTTCAAAGCCGTACTTGCCATCGTACATGAGCTGTAATAGATCCATGGCATACGCCCGCATGATGGTCCTCTTTAGATCCATGGGTTTGATATACCCATCATAAGCATGGGAATTTGACTGAATGATCGCCGCAGGGTGGTTGAGGGAAGAAAAGATCTTGCTGTATCGTCCTCTGTACAAAGTAGTGGCAGCCATGGCACCAAGCATCGGCGTACGGCTCACAGATATGTTAAAGTTGAAGAGGGGGTTACTCATCGGCTCAAACGAGCTAAAGGTAGAATCCCAGGGGTCCAACATGGCGTATCCGAGAGTCGACATTGTTCTGCATTGGACGCCGATGGGTGCAGCGAAATGAGTAATGTTATACCCTGCGATGCTCTTGTTGAACGGTCCGTGGTCACCAAAAAGATTCGTGGTATCAGACATGTTGTTTTGGGTTTTGGAAAGTGCGCCGAAGAATGTCGTGTTTGGAACCCATGAACCATTGGATGCCTTGACGATAGGGTTGCCATCGAAGCCTTTGACGGTGGGATCAAGGTCATCGGAAAAGTCTTCAATTTCCTTGTACGAGGGTGGGACACGGTATTGCCAGAGAGCATACTCCAGGAGGTCGCCCTTGTCCAGGTCATCCGGCTTGTAGTAATCCACCTCGCTTCCGTTGTAGGCTGTCCATTTCTGGCCAAACGCAACTTGGCCGTAAGCTAGGATGTTGCCAGCGGCTTCGAAATAGTCAAAGATACCGCGGCCACGTTGAGTGACTTCAGAGTAACCTACTTCCGAATCTCGATGTGATCCCCAGTCCTTCCAGGCGTCGGGCGTGACTTTCGGGTTGAGGAGAACGAAATCGTCGACATTGTCAATAATCTCACACCGATAGCTTGCTATCAGACCCCATGCCTTGTCTGCAACAGGATTCTCAGCTTGAGGCGCGAGAAATACTTCGGGCATGCTTTCGTTGAGGGGGAGGGTGTTGGGAACTTTCGTGAGGCCATCGTACTCTTCCCGACCGAGACCCTTTGGAGTGTAAAGAACACCGAATCCGGGGACCTGAGGAGGTGCCCCAGCCTCCCAAGCAGTTTTCGCATTTGGATAGTAGTGATTTTTGTCTCTGGCGTGAAAGTTTTCCCAATGGCGGCCAACCACTGTAGGTCGTCCGGATGTGTAGGTGTAACCATCGGCTTGCTCGATTGCGAGACCAGAGATGGGCAAGGCAATGAAAAAGACGATGCTTAGAGAAGCAAGGATGATCCATAAGCGATGCGTGTCTCGCCTCTTGCGAAGAAACAGTCTTGCAAAAAAGCGACCCCATCCTGAAGGAGAGCTCCAGGTGTTGTTGCTGTGCTGGAGGAGCGCGACAAGGTTGGGCACTTCCCAAGGTGTCCGCTCAAGCATTGCGGCTTCAGCTCCAAGAAGACCATATCGGGAGAGATCGAGTCCGATGACGCCAATGAAGAACCAAGAGTAGAAAACCCATCTTCCTCCATGTCTGCCGAAATTGACGGCGCTGTCACCGCCTTCGCGATTGAGCCAGTAGCAAATGACAACAAAGTATCCCACAATGATCAAAGGACACATAATCAGCACCAGTGCTCGGAACCAATATCGACGGCCTGGGCCCTGCACGGCGGGAAGTGGGCGAGTGGTGGCATGCGACTGCTTCTGTGGGAAGGCATAGTCATCGGCAGGGAGCAAACGTTGCTCATCGTCAGAGAAATTCCTCAACTCATGCATGGTGGAGAAGAGGCCGGGAACTGAGTGAGGAGAGACGATCTGAGATCAGAACCAATGAAGGGGAAAGGGCTGAAGAGCCTTAATAATGGATCTTGAAAGATTGCATCTCGCTTAAACAGAGTCACTTTAGGCTTAGAAGGAGAGGAAAGGCCTCAGCCGCCTTGGCAAAATGGGGGCCAAAACGGGGCCGCTGTTTGGGCCCAACAGCCTAGGAAATGCGGAGTTGGCTCTTTGTGTCATTACACGTGCACGCATTAGGCATGCAGGAAGGAGAGATTGAGTATGTAATTAATGTGTCGAAGGCCTTCAAATAGAGCCCACACAAGGCTAATTCGCCATCGGGAACCAGGAAGCAATTCCCATTTCAGCTCAACACCGGTCCGCAAACAACCAACATGACCATGCACCTCGCAACGCTAAAATCTGACAGCCCAGCCACGAAGCCGGCAACTGAGACAAGTCGACAGGGAAGAGGCTCCTTTGGGTGGCAACCCGATCGGTTCTAAAAACTTGGTCTACGAAAGACAAGGCTGGGGAAGAGGCGAGAGAACTGACCCGAAACTTCGGCTTCCCCGCTTCCATGAACGGCGATTCTCCACGCATGCCAGCTAATTTTTGCATCGTACACAGTAATAATATCACGTTCAGGCTTTGAGCTGAGGAAAACCAATCATGCCGAGGACACTCAGGCTATGACAAAAGGGAAGTCATAGCTCTATTAGTGATCTAATCCCAGTCTTCCCGAACCCTTTCAAAGGTGCTCTCATTCCAAAAACCGCCTTGTCGCCTTCGTTCTATGATCTCTCTTGTTTCATCAAAGTCTTCTGGATAAGCATGACCCTCCTCACTAAAGAGAAGCGAGCGCATGTAGTGTGATGTGCAAAATGCATACGTTCCGTCAACCTTGTCCCAATCTTGGCCATTGACACGAATCTCGAAGTCACCCATATTCTGGTACCAAAGCTTCCCATAACCCGCAAAAGAGACCGATGTCCTCATCATATCGAGGGTTCCGAATATTTCACTCGCGAGGTAATGTGCAAGCTCAAGCTTTCCTTCCGGTCTTGGGAGATGAAATGGCCATAGGTCCTCCCTGTCAAATATATCGTCACCAAATTTGCAGTGGTTGATATTTCCGGGGTCCGCTTTCGATTTCTCGTAAGTCTCGAGTTCAGGTCCTGTGATATCGATGATGATATTCCTGATGGTATACGGGGCGATGGTTCTGTATTCGAAGTTTTCAAACTCGTTATCTCCGTCTTCGGGGCTTGTTGGAACTTCGACACCGGTGCCATCTTGCACAGGATCCTCCAGAAAATTCAGTATGTAGCAGCTGAGAAGCACCATAATGTTCAAGTAGCTGGAGGTTCTCTCGTCGCCCTCACACTTCATTTCCTTGTCGAACCAAGGGAAAGCCTCATCAACATTCCCTATATCGTCAAAGATCCGGAAGTTGACACAAAGCGTATCGATGTGCTTCTGCCACAGTGGGAATGAGAGCCAAGTTGGCATCAAGCCAACATTCTTGACGAACACGACATCGAGAGTATATGGCACGCTGCGCAATTTATGGGCGACCACTTGAGTCTCCGCACGGAGTTGGCGATTGGTTCCCATTAGGGAATTGTTTAACCACTTCTTTTGATCCCGCTCGACAAATATGTTGGTTACCCAGGTGCGGGTTGGATGGAAATTATTTCGTAAAGGAAGTCTATGCTCTTTTAGAGCGGCAAGACTTGGGGCTGTGCGCGAGGACAAGGTGAATTCTTCGATGATTTGATCGCGAACCTCTCGCGGAAGCTTCAAAATGGATGCCATCGTCGCTGAGGAAAGGTTTAGGTTGAATGAAATGAGCGTCTTGGTTCCCGGGGCACTGCGATTTTATAGTCCTGCGAATATGACTCACATGCAGGGCCACCAAGGAGGTTGAGGCCCCTGTCATACATGTGTCAACAGGGTACCAAGGACAAACCCCACGCTATAGGATATATGATCAACAAGAACAAACTCAGATTCGAGAAGCGAAAACTGAAATTTGCTGGCATCACTTCACAGCGGATGGTGTCAGGCTTAATGAGGAGAGGTCCGCAGGGTGGTATCAACCCCGGTGGCAGTAATGTTGTCGGGCCTCGGACTGATCTCATACCTTCTGAGTTAGTAAGAGGGGGAATGGAGTGCCTTTTATTCCTTCCGATGTGAAAGACAGTGATCTAAAAAACTTTGTCAGGTCTTTATACAAAAAAAGGCCACACTATCAACACATCATAGCATCATGTCCCAATGCTAACACAATGGTCTCTTTTTTAAAAAAGGTTTTTTCTACTACCTACAGTAGAATGTTCATACCTAGCTGCATTCTAGGAGTTCTTCAACTTCTCGGAGAGTGTAAAACTATGGCTGGCTCAATGCATCTTGCACCTCATCGTCTCCAGCCGCACCCACTCCTTTTCCATCATCATTATCAAGTAACTCCAAAATACGATTCCTATTCGGGTAATTGCTCGCTCGGATCCAATCCCCAAAGGTGTGTCTGCTTGCACCCTGGCTCTGACTTAACATTTTCGAGAACCACGGTGATATGGAGGGAGCGCCGGGATATCGTCGCGGCCTCAGGATCACCTCGGTGGCCTCGAAGCTCAAGGAAATGTTGGGTCCTCCGTCCGACTGATTGTATTCCGCCTCGATACAAAATTCTCGAGAAGCACCGTGCTCCAAGAATCTTTGGATTATTGGGCCAGACCGGTCTGAGCCTCCGGCTTTACTGGGGATAACATCCAGGGCCCAATTTAGGAACTCAACTAATATGAATCGCTGCCATATCGTCAAATTTCCCGCCTTAACTAGGCCATGAGTACTCTGTACGGTAACAAATTCGATGGCTGTCATGTCAGTGAATATTCCGTTGTCAAAGAAAAAGTCTTGGATCCAGTCATTTGCTCGGGAAGACTGTAGGACGAAGTGAGCCAACACGGCAGTCTCGAGAGAACTTTTGATAAACTTCGGAGCCTGCTCAATCCTCCATTTGACGTAATTGAAGCACCTAAGGTACGCAGCCAAGTAGAGCACACTGTGATGGATAAATGGCCAACGAGGCTCAGAGACAAACCCGTTTGAAGTGAGAAAGCCGAGACGAACACCGCCCAAACGGGACATTTTTACAGCCAGCTCCTGGCCAGGCTTCGGGTGTTGCATGTCTCTGTCTGACCATGAAGCGATGTGCTCCAAAAAAGGATATGGTGCATCCTCGATCTCGTTCGAGAGAATCACTCTAGCCAAGCCAATGCAGAAACCCCGGGTTTCAACGCGGTCTCCGATAAACCGGATTGCCGCATAGCTAAAGTGTAACATCGCTTTCATGGCATCGAATCCCTCGAGAACAACATCCATGTCATGTTTGAGAGCTCCCTCCTCAAACATATCTGGAACAGATCGGTGTGTGTAATCGAGCATCCCCCAATAATGTTGTTCAAGCAGCCCATCTTCAGGTACTTCGGCCTCAACCAATCCTCCGCATGTACCGCGGAGCCGCCGATGGGTAATTTCTTCTGTCTTGTCTGTCGGGATGTGGTCTTTCATAGAGAACTCAGCGTCTTGTTCGTAGTCATCCAGGAATGAAAATGCAAGCAATGAGAACGGTAAACCGTGGGCTTTTGCCACCTTGAGCACGGCTAAGGTCTGATACAATCTTCTCCGGTTGTCTGTATCAAGATCTTCCAGAATTAGCTGAAGGACGCTACTCAGCCCTTGCGGAAGACTATCCAGGAGCTTGACCAGACGTCCCTCAGGCTCTCCGTCCTCGATCTTGCGACGGATGGTCCTCACGACAAGGATGGTCCATAGGAAGATGCCATCGGCCTTTTCTGGTATAGACGTGATAAAATCGTTCTTCAGGTCCTCACTGACTGTGTCACCCTGCATGTCTTCGAGGTGGCCTGCAACATATTCCTGCATATCGAACAGGGTCAACTCGTGGAGTCTGAGACGCTGATCTTTGTCGAGGGCGTTCATGAATACATTGTGCTCCCTACTCGATACACACAATTTAAGACATCCGTGAGAGTCCTTGACCCAGTTTTTCAACAGCGTCACTAGGTGTGTAGGGTCTTGTCTGTCTGTCCCCTCATACTCATCGAGGCCGTCAATGAAGAAGCAGAAGCGGTGACCTCGGTATAGACGCTCGTCTGAAATGACTTTCTGTAGTGCAGCATTGACGGCCGAAGATGGAATATTGAACTTGGTTTGAATCTGCCATGGGGCTTGTTCTGCCAGGCGCCAATACTCTGGGAGTGTGTCTCGGATCAGATCTGGGCAAGCCGCCAAGATGTCATATAGCAGTGATCGGAATAGGCCTTCCAGAGACTTTTGCAGTTCCGTTCCAGGCTTCCAGAAGAAGAAGCTGGCTAGAACAAGAGTTCTATCGCCTTTTCACCGAAAGATCAGTGGTAGTCATAAGGTATGGAGCAGCTTGACTTACCAGCCCATTTCTCGATTTCTGTTCGAGTGCGGGTATGTGTGAAAAGGTACCTCATCAGTGTGCTTTTTCCCGATCCCAACTTTCCACTGATATGGAAGATGTCAGACCCCGACGAGAGCCAGTTCAAGAACATTTCTCTCGACTGGCGTTTCCTGTCTTCTCGAAAGCTGTCGTATGAGTCTTCACTTGATAGCGAGGACTCAGATGACAGTGAAGATTCAGATGATTGCGAAGAAGTGTCGTCCGACACGACATCCTCTTCATCTTCCAGAATCCACTTGAAAGTGTTCTCGTATGGATTCTGGACCCTGTCGTCTCTGCGATGCATGTCCTCGAACTGTAGACTACGTAGAATCCGGTCTTGGTAGATGGCACTCAGGGCTTTGTCGTGTATGCCAAGAACGAGACGCAGTTGCTCAAGGGCTTCGTCCCCGATAACCTGGGCCTCCACGCCATTCCGCAGCTGCTTCATGTGAATCTGGAGCTGTTCGAGCTTGGATGAGTCTTCTTGAACCATGGCAAGAATTTTGTCTGAACTCTCGGCCGAGTTTTTGCTTGGATGGCATGTTAGAGCTTTCCCTCGTGCAAAATTCATAATAAGCGTCTCCTCACCTGGCCAGATGGTTGAGACTCAACGCAAGCTGACTACGACAATCGTTTAGACCTTTCTCCAGCAGTTTGATGTCATCCTCCTTTCGCCAGGCGTTGAATGCCGCACGATACACATGAAGTGGCTTCTTGTTCTTGGGCTTGATCTTGTTCAGAAGCTCCAGAATGCGTTGTGAGAGATCGTGGCATTTAACGGCGAGATCACACAGCTTTTGCTGCTCTGGCGATATTTGTGCTGGTTCCGGCGTCTTCAACTTGGCTGCGACTTCTTTCATGGCTTCGGCGGTGACTTCCCTCGACTTATTCTTTTCGAGGCTGTCATTGGCAGAGTCGCGGATCTCTTTAGCGCCTTTCAAGAGCTTCGACCCGAAGTCAACGACGGCGATAATGGAGGATACGAGCCCTAGGGCCGAGACTGGATCCATTGTCAGGCACCTACTGAGAGTGGTTTGGGGAGGGTTGATGATGAGTGAGAAAGGTTGAAAATGGGCAAAGAGAGCCTCATTTTGGAGGCCTGATGTCCCCTCACTCTGCTGCCTTATCATTGGGTAGCAACTTCCTGACGTGGCTATGCAGGGAAGTGGCTCGGGTAGAGCTGAAATGCAAGCTGTGCTTGAAGCACTTCCAACAGGCCAATGAGGAGCTGGTATTCGCGAGTATCAGCACTTTGAACATGGCAGTGTCAGGCGGCAGCAAAGGTGGCGCGGCGCATCTCTTAGCTGAGGCTGTGGTGGCACCCCGGAACAACACTCATAACGTGAGGATTAACAATGGGTGAAGGTGTTGAAGTTTAATTTTTAATGCTATGTACGTCTATATACTTGCTTCAGCCCTATTTACTAACCAGCGGCCTCGAGTCGCCTCTTGTGTCTAGTTCTTGTAATCTAGTCCAGTCTAATAAAAAGTCTAACCAGCGACTCAAAAGCCAGCGTCTATCCCGGTGAATATCGAAAAGAAAACCCTCTAGGTATTAAAAAAGAAATAGTTGGCAGAGTGGAGTTGCAGTAGAGATCAACCCTTGGTCTCCTGCGATCCCGTCGCCGTAGCAGCCTTGGCAGAGTACTTGCATCTTGACCTAATGGCAGGACCGTACTTCCAGAGGATAAAGGGCATAGGGAGACAGGCGAGCGCAAGGAAGGCGGGCACTGAGCTTGCCCATTGGGTACCCAGCTTATCGTACATCTGCTTGGTGAACAGCGGGAACGCGGCGCCGAAGAGTGATCGAAGCACAGTGTTGGCTGCCAAGACAGATGCAGCGTAGATGGCATAGGCGTCGATAAGGTAGTTGAAGATGGAGTGGAAAATGAGCGTCATGCCGAGACCGAAGGGGATACCAGCTGCCACGGGTGACATCCAATGGATGTCAGTGTACGATGTCCTATTTCCGTTGTTAGTCGAGATTAAAGGAGAATCTCGTGATCGAGTCAAACTTACCATGCAAACCAGAACATCCCTACTGGTACGCAAATGCCACCAATCATGCTGCCAGGGAGACGGTACTCAGGGGGAACCACGCCGCCCTTTGCTGCTTTCGTGATCTTCATGTACCACAGATTTATCAGAGAGACAGTTGGCACGGCGGAAAACATGCCAACTGCGACACCCAAGAAGGCCAAGCCTCCCTTTCCGGCTGACCAGCCCCGCTCGAGCTGGAAAACAACTGGGTATGCGCCAAAGAGCATGTACAGAGTACCGTACACGATGGCTGTGTAGATGGAGAGGATGAGGACGATGGGTTCGACGAATAGCAGCAACCAGGGTCGGACAAGAGCCTTCTTCAGAACAACGGCTGGAGGATCGGCCTTGCCTGCGTGATCGTACTCGGAGATGTAGCACTTTCCGGTCTTTTCGGAGAGCACTTGAGCTCGGTTCTTCAAGATGAGAGGGCCGTAAGTCTCGGGAACGAGGAAGATTCCTAGGAGCCAGAAAGCTCCAGCAATAATGCCCATCAATCCCATGACCTGCAAATCATTAGTACGCATTTTTAAGAAATTGGCTCGTTAAACTCACCCATCGCCAGCCCTCATCTTCGCCAAGATAGCCGCCAATAAATGGTCCCAGAGTAGGGCCCATTGCAGGCGCCAACGAAAACAATCCCATGGCGATACTTCGCTCATCCGCGCGGAAAACATCAGAAATAACACCACCCGCATTTGTAAGAGGTGAAGAACCGAATGTTCCTGCAAAGAAACGGAGAACCAAGAGAGTAGCGACGCCATCATCAGCTGTGCAAGCTGCGCTAAAAACAACGTACAGGCCGTAGCTGATGAAGAATACAATTTGTCGGCCGTAGATTTCAGATAGTGGTGCCCAGAGAAGAGGTCCGAGGGCGAATCCCAACACGTACAAGCTCACCCCGCCTGTGATGAGGGTGTTGCTTGCACGGAAGTGAAACATGAGCTCCTTCATAGTTCCTGATCGTGGTCAGTTTAGACCTGGCATCGAAGGATACTCACTCACCTGTGTAGGCACTGGAGCTAAATGCGACGGCGAAACAGGTTGCGGCTGAAACCATGGTGATTCGCCATCGTGCAAGTTTGGACCAGTTGAAAGGATTTCCTGCATCATCTGGGATAAAAGAGACGATGTAGGGTTCCTCAACTGTTCCCTTGCCGGGGTACTCGTGGTACTCTACGGCATCGTCGATTCGGGTCCGATCAAGAAGGAGGTTGAGTAGAGATCGGGGTTTAGGTGTAGGCTCGGGGGCCTGTCGGAGAGTGTCGTCGTCACTGGTGGAAGGACAGGCAGTGTGGTCGTTCATGGTGGATTGTTCTCTGTACTAGAGTAAGTCGTATTATCATCCCATACCGAGGGGTTTGGATCTTGGTCTGCCACCTAGATATGTATGCAAAGGTGAAGCATTCAGGAGGCAACCCTTTATACGATCTGGGACGAATCTGCCAAGGTTTGGATCAAATCTCTCCGGCAGCTTCGGCTGCACCATGACATGTAACATGACGAAGAATAATGTGATTTCTTCCCCTTCGGCGTCTTTCAGACCCCCGACCGTATTCGAAATGGCAGCAGAGCCCCCTTGGTCACGGCGCAGTCCGCGATTGGGCTGACGTCGTAAGACCCAGATTTTGGGCGGCCAAAACCACGCGATCCTCCGGCTCATAGGCAACGATGTGGGCCTGACCCCTGGAAGATCTGAGTTGTTACAGGGTTTGAGTTAACATGTGATAGCCAAAGGGGCTGTTTTTACCGAGCTTCAAAAGGGCTGAGACCGACGGGTCGGTATTCTTGGCTGCATCGTCCCCCAGACACATGATGTATAATCCCCGACGGTCTTTATGCTGGTAGCGATCCGACGGCAAGGTGGAGACGGGACGGAGCGACGCATGCTAGCGAATGCCGACTCTGGGTTTTATCTCTTTACTCTTGACAAGTCACTCAGGGCGATAGCTGAGGGTTGATTGATTGGTCTTGGCGATAGTTGTCGGTGTTGGTTCGGTGGTTACGTGGAAGCCCAATGGTTCATAATTGGGCACAACCGCTTATCCGGCACAATTGTGCCTTGAGTTAGCACCTTCTATATATGGGCAGAGTCATTGAGTTCTTTAATCAGATAATCAGAGCAGGGTAGACGAATAAATAACGTTCTTATTAAGGAAATAAGCATACAGAAAGTCAAATTAATCTACTTGGGTGCGAACGTGCACAGGAATTAGCGTGGTTTGGGAACGAAAATATCCCAGTAAGCGCCGTCGGATCCTCGCTGTATGGAACTCCGAATGTGCGGCTCAAAGTTGATTGCAATCCATGGATGTTTCCGAATGCCTCTGGGACATTCGATACTAAAAAAATGATAAAAATGACGTCGAAGCCTCCAAAAGTGGGCGTCGCGGGATAAATCGGGCCAAAATTTCCGTTGTTTGTCATGTTCTCGTAACTCTGGGTATCGTGACTTGTTTTCGACCTACCCTGGATCACGTGGAGCCACATCTTGGACTCTCGTGACGATTAGATCTTGACCTTGGAATTGGCTTACGGGAGCAGAATCGCCACCTCCGGCATTTCATCATATCTCGAAATGATACCCAATGATTGCGACTCCTTATTGCATGGATGATTGCATCTCTTGTGGGCGAGAGGAGATGCCCTTAGCTTAGGTCATCAAGGTCCTCACAAGAGTCACCACATCAATTCTCGCGATTCCACCAACGCGTCAACACTCACCATCAACGCTTCACGTGAACACCGCATCAACCTACAAAATCTCCGCGACACGGAGATTGATTCATCACCATGGGTCGAACTGAACCTTCTATCGGCCGACCCCCAGCGGCCTTTCGCAAGGATGCACGCGCCAAGAAGGCCAAAGCCACACTCAATCAAACGATTCCCCAGCTCCTGTCGGCACATCCCCGAGCCCGACGAGGCATCGAGGCGGCGGAGTTGATCGTCGACCCGTCTCCCGGGGACCGCAAAGCCGAGATCAAAAAGTCAAACGGCCAAGACGGATCTGATCCACCGGGGCCCCGGCTTTGTCTCCAAGTGGCCGACACACTCACGGCTGCTCGTTCTCTCCTGGCGCGTGATACTCCTTCAGGAGTTACCCTTGATCTTGGCAATAAGAATGCCAGAGTTGCTATTCTGAACATGGCCTCACCTTTGTCTCCTGGTGGCGGGTTCCTGAATGGTGCTGGTAGTCAGGAAGAATCTCTCTGCATGAGAACGACACTACTGCCCTCATTAAAGGACGAATATTATCGCCTCCCAGAAGTCGGTGCCATATTTACACCAGATGTGTTGGTTTTCCGGGACGAAGAAGCAGAGGATGTGCTTGAGAAAAACGATCGTTTCTTTGTCAACTGCATCACATCTGCCATGCTCCGAGGTCCGGAAGTAGACGTCAACGAGTTGGGGAGAGGAAGTTACACGCACGAAAAAGACCGCGAGTTGGTTCTTCAGAAGATGAGAATGGTGATGCGGATCTGCCAGGCCAAAGGTGTCAAGAAACTGGTAGCGGGTGCTTGGGGTTGTGGTGCATACGGTAATCCTGTTGGTGAGATAGCTCGAGCATGGAAGAAGGTTCTGTTGCCACCACGAAAGAACAGCAAGGGCAAGCAAAAAGGAGTCAAGGAGACGTGGGACGGAGTGGAAGAGGTCGTCTTTGCCATCAAGGATGCAGGCATGGCTGAAGCCTTTGCAGAAGCCTTTGGTGAAGGACTATTGCGAGATGAAAGTCCTGATGCTGATCAGGACGACGAGGACGAGGAGGTTGACCCCGAAGAGATCAAACGCCAAGAGCTGCAGGTCAAGATCCGGGAACTGGAGCAACGCATTGAAGCAGCAGCGAATCCTCGAGTTAAGGAAGGATTGACGTCTATTCTCGAGGGGTTGAGGAAGCAATTGCCCGAAGACACTAGATCAGATGCAGGCGAGCCGGACCCATCGAGTGAAGAGGATGCGGGCACAGATGTGGAGAGGTAGAATGCTACTCAGTTATCAAGCAAAACTATTTTATCTCGCAGTTCTTGATTTTGAATTATCAGCCAGGACTCGCGAAAGGCAAATCAACTCGCCCCAAGATGCCAGGGTTGTCCTTATCCCCACTTGCTGAATTCAATTGCATGATGCGCGAAACAATCACACTGGCAGGCACCCTTAGGGACGAAAGAATCCCAGCTTCATGCCATAAAACTCTATTCAGCACAGAATCTACCAAGAACACCATCTTTAGCCAAGACGGACTTTGGTCGATAAGTCCGGTCAGATTGGTGAGAGTTCGGAGTTAACTATGGAGACGGGCTGCATCCTATATCTGACGCCCAGAGGATTAGAAATACGTCTGCCAATCGCTATGATTCCTTTGGGTTTCCGATATTCCTTGACCCAGTTACTCCGTGATTCCGGGATTATAATGCGTCAATGTTCCTATAAAAAGCTTCCGTCGAGATGCACAATACCTGGGTGATTGATAAAAACTATCTATCCTCTGGCGCAATCATCCCACCAAGGGCCGGCTTCAACTTTAACAAATAACATTATCCTGCCTATCATCATGACGAACGAATTGATTCTTCTGACCGGCGCCACTGGTTTCCTTGGCCATCGTGTCCTGGTCCTCGCTCTGCAAGCTGGGTACCGCGTTCGCTGTGCCGTCCGTTCAGCAAAGGGTATCGACAAGATTCTCGCCACCGAAAGCGTCAAAAAGCTTGGAGCCCTCACCCAGAAGATCTCTTGGATTATTGTCCCTGATATTGCGGCACCTGGAGCTTACGACGAAGCTGTCATTGACGTCAAGTACATCATTCACGTCGCTTCACCAGTAGGCGATATTCGAACCTGGGGCGATTCAGCCTTGTCCGACGAAGAGACCTTTGTCAAACCCGCCGTTTCTGGGGTATTTGGCATGTTGGAAAGCGCAGCAGCACATAGCCCAACTCTGAAGCGTATCGTCGTCACAAGCTCTGTCGTCGCGATCTTCCCGACCAAGTACTTTATGGGCGAAGCGCCCCCTCAAGATCATGTGTTTGACGCCAGCTCGCGACTGGAGGATGCAACTCCTCCTTATCCTCCCGGATTCGCCTATCAAGCTAGCAAGATTGCTGCTCTCAATGCATCGGAAGCTTGGATGAAGAAACACAGTCCCACGTTCGATGTCGTGAGCATCTTGCCAGCCTGGATCTTTGGAACGAACGAATTTGCCACCAAGGCTGATGATTTGATGGGTGGATCAAACGCGACCTTGCTCAACGTCCTGAAGGGCACAGAGTCTAAGGTTCCAGTCAACTCAGCTGTTGTCTCTGTTCACGATTGTGCTCAGGCGCATCTACTGGCTCTTCAGCCGTCTGTGGAAGGTGGTCAAGCCTTCATCGCCGGCCAACTTGAGCGCCTTGAAGATGCGAACGGCATTGCACAAAAGTACTTTCCAGAGGCCTTCACGAAGGGCATCTTCTCCGACACGTGTCGACAAGCAACTACACGAATTCCTCAAAATGATGACACGGCAAGGACTGTGCTGGGCTTGAAGCTGCAAAGCTTTGAAGATGTGGTGAAAGAAGTCGCAGGTCAATATTGGGAATTGTCCCAGAAAGTTTAGGGTAGTTGTCACGGAGATGACTGGAATGAAATGACACGAGACGGGATGGTTCAGGTGCAATTGGTGGACAAACAAAAGCAATATGCAGATCAGCCAATCATGTCTTTCATTCAAGATCACAAATGCTTCATTATCGTCATAAATCAGACCATCTGAGCACAATTCGATACTTGTGCACCTTGTGCAACACTTTGTGCAGTCGCACAATCACCCCTGTCTCAAAAGAACCGCCGACGCAGCTGAGCTTCTTCAGTTTAGAGTTTAGACTATTGCGTAGAGCCATGTCCAGTGTCTCACTGAGCCCCTGTGATTGGACAATGCTGCGCCACCTTCAGGGACGGGCTAAAACCTGATTGTTATTGCGGTGACGAGGCATCACGCTTGCTCGTCCGTCTTGATCTTTCTTTCAACCTCTCTTGAAGAGTTGTCTCTCTGATTGTATATCCTCTGTTGAGGCTGTTTTTGTTGTTTTGTTACGCGACTTCTGTGAAGCATCACCACCATGACGAGCAATGTCAGCTCCGCTCTCCCCGGCCACTCTGCCAATGGCTCGGGACACGGAGATTCTGAATCGACCCCGCTTCTTCCTACCGTGACGAGCCGTCTTCCGACCATCGCGCATGAAGGCGAGAGTGGCAGAAGAGGTTTCCATCCTCGCCACTTCCTGACCGTGCTCTGGAGGAGCTCATGCACGGCCTCAATGCTCGTCAACGTGCTCTGGCCGTTTGTCCCCATCGCCATCATCCTCCAGTTCTTCCCTGGTCTTCATCTTTGGAAATTTGCAACCGCGTACATTGCCGTCATTCCTAGCGCTAATCTTCTCGGCTTTGCGGGTCAAGAGTTTGCGCGAAAGATGCCCAAGGTGGCTGGTATCCTCATCGAGACGACCTTTGGATCCATCATTGAGATTATTCTCTTCATTGTCTTGATCGCGAAACACGACGCGGATTCTTCGGAAGGGAACGGCGATGAAAACAATCTTATTCCCATCATTCAAGCCGCAATTCTTGGCAGCATCCTTACCAACCTGCTCCTGTGCCTTGGGTTGTGCTTCTTTTTCGGTGGACTTAAACAGTCCACTCAAAAGTTCCATGCCATCGTGAGCGAGGTTGGTACGGGCTTGCTATTGGTCGCCGCCTTTGGTCTCCTCATCCCCAGCGCGTTCTACTCTGCCCTCAAGTCCGAGGTGGTACCTGATATCCCAGGTCTACACGTGTTTCACGAAAAGTTCACAGAGGGTAAACTACAGGAAGATGTTCTGCGTATCAGCCAGGCCACCTCTATTGCCCTGATTGTGGCCTTCTTCCTTTACATCTGGTATCAGGCTAGCAGCCAGCACAGCATTTTTGACGAGGTTATTGAGATGGATGAGCACCGTGACGCAGATCGCGAGGCGGATATGGAAAAGCCCAAGTTCACCATGACTGAAGCGTTGCTTGCCATTGGCATCGCGCTGGTCTTTGTGACTCTGCTTCTCGTGTTCCTGGTTGAAAAGATTGAGCATGTTGTTGAGAGCGGTGTTCCTGACCAGTTCCTTGGCTTGATTCTGCTGCCTCTTGTGGAGAAGGCTGCTGAACACTTGACTGCCATTGATGAGGCATGGGGTGAGTTATAACAGACAAACATCTCTTGGAGTAGCACTTTTGCTGACACATACCCCTCCAGATGGTGTCATCAACGTAGCTCTCTTCCATTGCATCGGACCCAGCATTCAGACAGCCCTTTTCAACGGTCCTCTGATCGTCCTCATCGCCTGGGCCATGGGTAAGCCTCTGGACCTCAACTTTGAGATCTTCATGATTGTTCTGCTTGTCCTCTCCATTCTCGTGGTTGGAAACTTCCTTCGAGATGGTGAATCCAACTGGCTGGAAGGCGCTCTGCTTGTTGTACGTGTCATTCACCTTGATTTTTCTTGACGTCGCTGACCTTGTTAGGTTATTTATGCCATCGTGGCGATTGCCAGCTATTACTATCCCAACCCCGACGTGGCCACTTCCAACGGCCTGGAGGGAGTGGAGATGGTCAACGTCACCATGAGCGTTGATACGCTGCGCCAGCTGCAGCAACTGATCAGCATGAAGCTCGCGGAGTAAGCTCCGCAACAAGGGACACCTTACCCAAGGGGGCAAGAAGAAGATCAAGCAGCGAGATTGACGGATCTGGCAGCTCGTAAACTTCTCGGCACTTCTGAAAATGTGTCGCAACTCTCAGGTTGTCATGGTCGAGAATGTGAGTAGTAGTAGGGATATGCGGATTCGTGGGAACCGATGAAGTTGAAGGTGTAAGATCGGATCGTGCGCGAGCGAAGAGTGTGGGTAGATTGTAACTAGGTAGCGAGTACTGCAGTCCAAGCATTAGAATTGTGAGAAACAAGCATGACCTTGAAAGTTGCCTGCAGCATCCTTGAGTGATAACTCACATGACGTGGGGAAGTCGTATTTGTTGAAGCGGAATTGGGATCTCAGCAGATCCGCTATGCCAGATGCATCCTCTTGGCGTTGATGCCGAATACCCCAGATTATAGCGAATGACTCGGCCAGACTTGAAAGAGGAAGAGATGGGGCGCGTTAGCATCGTATTTCCCCCTCATATTTCCCCAGTCTCCTTCCACAGCATCCGAGTGGTCATTTCAATCCAAGCCAACCTCGTTCATCCATGATTCAACACACCAAAACAAACCACCAAAATTGAGGCTGCGATTGCGGGTGCGGAGCCGATTCCACGCGGAGCCGATCGACCGAGTCGGCACTCTCTTTCTGATCGGCACCGACTCCGCGTTGACCATGTTAAGCCGCCTTGGCTTGTCCTGAATTGGAATGGTAGGTTTCGCTAGGGAGGTGAGCCGTGTGCCACGTGCTTGGTGTGATTATCTGGGGTATTCATCTTTGGGGTAATGTTGGGAAGATGTGTAGAGGGGGGATGGGATTTGATAGACAAAAGGACGGTGAGGAGAAAAAAGAGTTTGATCTAGATGATGCATTTGCATCTTCCCTTTTGTCCGAAGGAATACGAGATGGTGCACTTGTTTCGATACGGTAGATGAGCGGCATTGTTAGGTTGGAGTAACGGTCCTACTGCCCAGAAGCAATCATTGTCTTGTCCCAAACGCCACTCAGATTGCATCCATACCGGAAAGGAACCCCTGCCAACATCCGGTCTCAGGCCTGTCAAAGTCCCCATCTCCGCCTGAACCAAGCCAGCCCAACCCCGGAGCCTGTCTCCAGCCGATCTTGCACCCGCCTCGGCATTTGCAAAGGATCCAGGAGTCGGGTTCCGGACATGTTGTTCCAGAGCTTGTAATTTGACAATTTGTGGGGTGCATCTTTTTCCTTGCTCGCTTTTGATTCTCTCCGCGTTTACTCCCCGAATCCCCGCCGTTGCCCTCCACAACTAATCCGGGGTAATGGAATGGCTGGGTCGATCGTATTTGGCCTGTGATTGACTGTTTACAGGAAGTATATTAACTTGTTCATCCCCCTGTTGTGGGGAAGCTCCTGAACACGTAGCCCATTTGCCTCGCTTCCTCAGCGTCCCACTGTCTCTCAGCTCACTCCTCTCAGCCTATTATCGTCTCCTCGACTTACCTTTGCAATGTCCAGCCCAAGCCCAAGCTCCAACGGAAAGCCTCATAATGAGCACCGCGATGACCTCAACAAGATCCAGACGGCGGCCAGCATACCCATCTCGCCCGAGCTGTTTGAGCAGTTGTATCTGTCGCCGAAGAACAAGGTCAAGGGAGAGCTAAGGCAAAAGTTTGGCAACCCGACTCCAGTGGGTAAGGAAGACTGCAATTGTTCCAAGTCTTGGACCTCGCTGACACAATGAAAGCGTTGGGAGGTTTCCTACTATGCACCACGCCCGTCTCCATGTCGCTGCTAGGGTGGCAGGGAGCTGGTGGATTCTCTGCAGCAGCCAATGTCGGTGCTTACTTTGGTCTCGGTGGTCTCTTCCTCACTCTGGGAGGAATCGGTGAATGGATCCTTGGTAAGTTGTTTGCCTAGTCCTGACGGCCCCAAGCTGACTTCTTCAGGCAACACGTTCCCTGCGACAGTCTTTTGTCTCTTTGGAGGCTTCTGGCTTACCTTCGGTGCAACTGTCGTCCCCGGATCTGGCGCTTACGGTTCATACTCGACCACCGGGAACGTGGCCGATGGCATGACCGAACCCCAGTTCTATTCGACTTTCTCCTTCTTCCTCATTGCCATGGCGATTCTTTGTGCAATCTTCTTGGTAGCAAGCATCCGGACCAACATTATCTTCTTCCTCATCTTCCTCCTGCTCGTTCCTTGCTGTAAGATCTCCTCCCTCACAATGCAGACAATAGCTAACCCATTTGTCAACAGTCAGCTGCCTTTCCGCCTCGTTCTTTGCCGTTGCCCACGGTGCCTCTGACAGCGCTCTGACCTTTCAACACGCCGGTGCTGGACTGCTCCTTGCTGTGTCGCTTCTTGGTTGGTACATATTCTTCGCACTTATCCTCTTGTCGGTCGACTTTCCCTTCTGTCTCCCCCTCGGAGACCTCTCGACTGTCATTAGAGGACGTGGCGATCAACCCAAGCGGGAGGTGGATGAGGTTTAAGGAACGATCCTCAGGCTCAGTTAACCCATCAAGGGCCGGGCTGCAACTATAATAAAGAACAGATCTGAGGTTTAAGGAACATGGTTTAATCATGCTGTAAAATGTTGTTGTCGTGATGGGATGTTGGGTGGAATGGGTGGGGTTCTAGTTATGGCTCCTGTCTACAATAGCGCAGCTTCTGAACTGTTAAAAGTGATGCCGAGACCGCCTGATTAGTTAGTTACTCTAAGGTCTATGTTTGAGATGGGGAAGTTGAGATAGCTTGAGAATCTACTGGTTTCCGCACATCGATCTATTGCCTATCCTGGAAATGCCCGCCGGATCTTACGTATCACGCAGCAAGGATATCCGACGAACAAATAACTGGATGGACTATTGAGAAGGCGTCAATAGAATGCATTTCCGTTAAACCGAGATCCAGGACTATGTGTTAAGACTCTCATATATCATCTGCCGATCACACACCCACCCACCACAAGTTGAAGCCTTTGCAAGCCCTACTAGTCATGTCCAATGGTGATGCCGACGTTTGTGGGGAGAGGCAATTCATGAACACGTCCCCATCCTCCCCCGCACTTGGGACACGCACTACGCTCCCCACGGTTTAGCCACTGTCACCCTCCAATGAGAGCATCAGCATATGGCAAGGCCTCACTTTTCAGCGCAGTCCCAACGCCTTAGTGCAATGCGGGGAAGGGATTTTCGGTGGACCGGATTCGAGTATTAATAGGGGAGAGTCCACCCAGGCCCTCGTCGCGACTCCTCTATCATGCATCGTTGAAGCCCTAGTTCCTGGCACATTTCTTATATCTGTCACGGCACCGCTTGTAACTTGATAATATCCCAGGACTGACCTTTTCAATGTCGACTACCAGGGTTAGGCGTCAAAACCACAGTTGTGATTTTTGCAAAAGGTCGAAAAAACTCTGCGATGGCTATGCGCTCAACAGTGCAAAGGCCCAAACAGAGGCTTCTGGCGATGCTACAGGTCAGTCCCAACTGTCTCGCATATTCACGACTTTTTCTGACAATCAGTAGACCCCAAGATCGTGCCTTGCTCCTATTGCGTCAGAACAAAGAAGCAATGTCCTCTGAACCCTCACTGGGTTCGAGCAAGATCCGCTGGATCCGCCCTAAAGAGCGAGTCATCTGCATCGCCAGCAGCCGAAAATAGCGCACGAAAAAACTCTCGCAGCAAGCGACAGAGAACGGAACATCGAGACGCATCAACTTCTGCATCTAGAGACTTTGATCTTAGCTCGAGCGACATGTTGAACCTACTTCCGACCCCGTCTCCCAGCAACTTTCAGTACTGGGAGGCACCCATTCCAAGCTTGGAAGGCCCTGAAGCTTTCCCGGCAGATGATACTTTTGCTTTTCTCGGGCTGGAAACGGAATCTCCGGATGATCCTTCCGAGATTGGTCTTGGGGATGTCAATTCCGAAGCCCCCGGAGGTTCCACCGATGGATCCAACGAGTCTTTGCAGGACGCCTTGTCCAACCTCACAGCTACCTTTGGATCACAACCATCCGAGTTTGACTTTCAAGCTTCATGGGACTTTACTCAGCAACTCTCGACAAGTTATGGATCTGGACTTTCTACTCGGTCGGCACCTTTGAGAGGAAACGTCCGAAGAGATCATCGACATCGTCGGCCTCGGCCCCCGACTTGGCTCGACAACACTAGTGCATCGCCTTCACCTTTTCATCCCGAGTTTGGATTGATGGAGCGGCAGAATAGCAAGCTCATGACAGAAAGTCTGTTGCAAGTCTACCATGATGTCTTGGAGAACAATCTTGCGTGCTGGCTTGCAGATGACACTTGTCCATACAAGATGCAGAGCAGAAGCAGCAGACGCGGGCGGATGAACTCCGTAGCATCAACCTTCATGCCAGGAGACGCCCCAATCCTTCCTGAATGGGGAACGGTATGGTCCAACCGGATCTACCGTCGGGTTGTGCATCTTGATCAGGTTGCACGTGCAGCCAAGCTGGTCCGCCTCACACGCGCTGAAAGCCAATCTGCATCGAGAGCACTTGATCTAGTTATCATGGCCTTTGCGACCCAGTTCTCTCAGGGGAGCAAGCATCGGCGGCGATATCGTCCAGGATCCATCGATCCTCTGGAGCCAGAACCACCGAGGGACATTGCTGATGAACTTGCCGACGAGTTTGAGCAGAACCTTCAGTTGTCTGTTTGGGAACAAGCAAAGAAGGCTTTGCAAGATGTCTCAGAAGTCGAGTCCTATAGAGTGGTCTACGCGGAGCTAATATTCGGGCTCACACAACGACCTCGAACCAACGATGACTCTTTGGACGACTTCAGACCCCGTAAGAGTAAGGTTGGAAACGCAAAGATTTCAGCATTACCTCGAGTGTTGGAGCTCATGTCTGAGGATGGACCTCCCACTTTCATGGAAAGGGCTGCTCGAAAGATGCAGGCTCTGAAGTACAACTTTGAAGCTAACGAAACTGGCTTCTTGGAAACGAGTCAACTCTATCAACAACACAACGAGATACGTGTTGACATGGAGGAGAGAGGCACCATTGGGTTGCTGTTCTGGCTCGCCGTCATGTTTGATACAGTCTCTTCATCCATGAACGAGAGGCCGATTGCATTGGCTGATGAGGACTGTGAGCATGACGCAGCCCAAGAACAGAGCAAGGCCGCATCGGAGGCTCAACAGGTCAACATGCGCTGGGACCTCAACCTGTTCGCTCAAGATGGTCCGAACACACTACACTGGCCTTGTCCACAGGATGTGGCTGCTGAGGTTGTGACACGAGCAGCTCCCATCAAAGTGCTGCTCTTCCGTCACGTTTCATACTTGCAAAATGCCTTGCGGAAGAAGTATTACCAGCAAGTGGAAGAGATCATCCAGAGCACCATATCTACGTATCGATACTGGAACACAACATACGGCGCCTTCTTCCGAGATTTGGTCCGGGATTACGATTCAGTGCCTCCTAGGATGAAGTCGTGGTTTGTTTGTATCGCAATACCGTGGCACCTGGCTTCTCTTATGCTCTCCGACTTGATCGACTTTGTGGACAGGAACAACTTGGGACGCAAGGAAGCCACAATGTCTCGTATCAACTCCAAGATGACAGCCCGGATACGCAAGTCAAGCGCCATTGAACTCGCTGACCTGGCTCGAGTCACATCGCCACCACCAGACATGGCCGGCAGTCCAGCAGACCAACTCCCAAACTTCCACTTTGCTGTCAACCAAGGTCCACTTCTAACAGAACCGTGGACCATTCTCTTGATCCGAGGGTTCGCCAAGGCTGCAATCTTTCACTTGGGCGTGGCAGAGGACTTGAGGCAGCACGAGTTGTCGCTGGGACATGATAATGAGGATTTGCAGCAGAGCCTTAAACGGACGGAATATTGTATTGGAGCGCTTTGGTCTTTGGGTCGCAAGTCGCAGATGGCAAAAGATATTGCAGAGGTTCTTAATGAGGAATTGAGGAGTTAGGGTATTGCTTTGGGAGGATGAGATAATGACAATGAACGACGTTTCTTTCAAGGTGCTTTGTCCCCATTGGCTTGCTTAACTCTGTCAACTTACTCTTACATGTAATGAAATGAGTCGAGAACACGGTAATCGCTTTACAGGTCAATGTCTGTAAAAAGGCTGATAGAACTGTGTGACGAATCACCGCCATATTGTCGAGCCGGCACAAGGGCTCTCTATCTTGGACGGAAACTGGTGTCGTTCGTTGTTACAGATGCAACAAACACGTGGCCTACCCTTGCTGCATTCTTCCACACGGCTTCGGGAAGTTTGCTTGAGCTGCAGGAGAAAACACAAGGGTAACCCTACCCCAATGATTTTGGACGATGATCTTATCAGAATGAGTCTCAGAGGCGCCAACGTCCAGAAGGTCAATACCGTAACTAACTTTGCTAGCTGAAATGGCTTCTTCAGTCATGTATTCCATTACATGACGACAGTAAGTGATGAAACCTAGTAGGAGCGTCGCTAATACCCTAAGCCAGACTTCTTATCTGCCGTGATGCCTGATACTACCTTGGAGAGAACCACCTCTAAGCCCTAAGGCTACGTCTGTGGTGATGAGTGCATTTATGAAAGAAATCCCCAAAGTTTCTAATAGATTTTGTAAGAATGAATAATGGCTATCAAAATCTTGCTATTCTTTCCTAACTTCTTTCACGTTGGCAAGAATCCTTAGGGTAACCAATGTTGCCACCCTTACAATGTCCCTTACTCCCACCCTCAACTGATAACCCAGGAGATGGCCCGCTGGTACGGCAGGCCGAAGCCAGCCGAAGACAATCAATACCAATTAAAGACAATTGAGACCTTCCAAAGGAGGTTTAGCCAAGGATAGGCAATCCATGAAACTGCAAAAGGATGCGGCTGTGCTTTTCCTGCCGGTGGTAGTTAGTGTGCAGCTGGGGACGGTGGTGAGTTACAGCCACGGCGGATGTGGCTGCATAACCGTAATTACGTCCCCGTCAGTGAAAATTTGATGGATCGTGACAATCCCATAGCGCAGAGGTTCTAGAATTGTTGACAGATGCTTATTTCCTACTTCAATCGCACATGCTTACCTCGGGAATTTATGGTGGGATGTCTGGAAGCAGCAAGTTCGCCGAGGCGGCCCGAACGCGCCCCCACATAGGGCGGGAGGGGCCGCGGCCGCTCCGCCACCCGAGCAGGGGATGTACTTTTGACATGAAACGAACGAGCCCCAAAGATAATCAATCATCTGGAGATCGGACGGCGAAAAGAGGAGAGATTGCATCCTGCAAGGGCTGAGCTAGAACTAAGTGGATCGAGTTTACTTTAGGCAAGGCACAATCGCTGGGTATCGCCAGATTCGGATCTGATGCCGGCTTGGCCAGCTATTGCACACTCCATGACAAAAGAATTGGAACTACCTACTCGAAACTTTATCTACTCCTACGGATGTTGGACAGGATAAAATGCAAGCCAAACGTAACAGATGTCCCTCACAGATACCAAAAAGGAGGCGATCAACTTCCCCTGTAGAAACACCTCTAACAAGACCCAGTCTTGGCAATCGACTCTCCATCCTCAGCCCCTTCAATGGCCCACTTGTGCCCTTCAGCACTCCTACCCTTGGTCTTCTCAACACCGTTCCTGTCAAACTGCCCGCTGCCAGTCTGATCCTGAAAGAGGTGGTTCTTTTCAAAGTCGGCAATCTCCTGCCTCAGGGTCGCTTCACTGACGCCGTTGTCATGAGCCATCTGGGGAATGTCGATGTACGCATTCTGACTCCCCTTAACAGTGCCGAGGTTGTAGTAAAAGGGCTCAATCTTGTACTTTTCAAAGGGTTGGTACTTTTTCATCTCTGGAATTCGGTAAAAGTCATATGCCACCGTACGGCATTGGACCACCTTGTGGACGGCGTCTTCGGCCTTGGTGACAAAGTTGTTCTCGGCGCCTTTCTTGGGGAGATAGCTCTTGGCATCCCATAGGACGACGCCAGCTCTGCGCACGAGAGAATCGTAGGTATTGGCACCTTGAACAATGTCCTTTGTGGAAGACCAAGTCGGGCGCACGCCACCATTATCTAGCAGATTCTGAGCAGCGCGGTCGATGTTTCCGTCAGGTGAAGTAAAGGATTTGAGAGCAGGAAGAGTTGTTTGGCCATTACTGGTAAACTTGTTGGTGAACTGGATAAACTCGTTGTAGTTGAGAGTGTTGTAGCGTCCGCTGCCCTTTTTGCCCTTGCAAATGTCCAATTTGTTGACGTCGACTTTCTTTTCGTCTGCATACCACGCATCTATGGTTGCTTGATAGGCGTACCAGATGAAGATGCGTTCGTAGGCTCCGCCTATGCCACCAGCAATGACATAGACGGAGAGAAAGAAGAGAAGGAAACCCAAAGAGAGCTTCATTCTGAATGAGTGGTGATAAAGAGTGACTCAATATTGTGTAAAAGAGTGACTTAGTGAATGATTGTCAAGAAGGAATGAAAGAGAATGAGTGTTGTCGCGGCTGTAAAGACGCCAGGACTTTACAGACAAACGACGTGAACGAGTGACTTGCCCTGCAGACTTCACATGGGCCGGATGAGGAGACGTATTAATGAACAGAAGTTCATCTCAAATGAAGGATGAAACTTCAAGTCTCGAATAATGTGGTGCCGAGGTCAGCTCATCTGCGGCTCAGCCATGCTCAACCAACTCAGATTGATTGACCTTTTCCGACCCTTGATTAATTCGCGCTGCCCTGCATGAAGAAAACTCCTGTCTCAGCGCTAGGACCAAGAAATCCGACACTTTTCTCTTCCTGGAGAAACGCAGCGATGCAAAAGCGATCAATGCTCCTCTTGGACATCTGATAGGTGGTATCTTCTCCACTGATTATCTCCCAGACCCAGTCTGCCCTGTGAGGCTGTGATGGTCTCGGTCTGGTGATCATGTCCGTGTTGAAACAAACAATCTTAAAACTAGGAACGGGAGAAAATCCTTCACGATAGTGCTGGTAAGCTGACGGCCAATATCTCCCAAACAGAAGGATCCTTTGTTGGTGGAGTTTGTTCGGTTCAGCTGCGTCCGGCTTGGTACAGGGGCTAATGATGCGACGGCAAGATCGTAGTAGAACGGTTACTAAGATGATTGTGAGAGGGTTTTGGAGGGTGGCATATAATGTTGGAATTGTCCACTCTGAATCTGGCAAACAAGCCTCGCTACCTACCTTTCATTGCATTCCATTCTTTTCAGATCAATCTTCACTCTTTTCATTCATTCATTCTTTTCTCAAACTTTACCTTCGTTAAGACATTCTCATCTTTACTCTCATTGAGAAAAACCCTCATTCTTTTTTCTTTACTGCCGACTGGAGATGAAGCTCGGCTCCAACCTTCAGTCGCTGCTGCTAGCGGCCACCTTCGGCTTCGCCAAAGCCGAGGAGGTCGTGGCCGGCACAGACTTTTCTCCATGTCCCTCAGCTTGTGACAGTACTGGTCCCAGTGACTGGGCAGTCTACGGCTCTCTTGAAAGCCTTTCGCGGTGTGAGAAGCCCATGCTGTTTGACTTTGCGGTTCTCAACCCACTGGATGACCCAGAGACAACTGCCAAATTCAGAGCTTGTACCTCCGATGAGAAGACAACCTCTCGGCTTGCCCGTCGCGCTAAAGCTGAGCTACCGCATGATGGGGACTCTTTGAAGGGTGCCCGCGGTGCCTGGTGGTCATCCGAGATTCGGGCTGCTGGTAAGGAGCAGCACGTTGTCGCTGGTATCGAACATATCGAGGAGCAGCTTCATCGTGATGAAAAGGCCAAGAAAGACACCATCTTCTTCAGCTAGTAGGTCGAACCCTTCAAAATTGACTCATATTCATTTTTTTTTGTCTAACATGTCTGAACAGTGTGAAGGGCACTGTCGTCGGCTTCTACCTCGGTGGTCTGGTCGACAAGACCAACGCCGTGTCTTCCCTTCTGGAGGAGATCAGCCAGCGCCCGCAAGCAACTGATGCATCCCGCGGTGTTATTCAGGTTTGTGGTGGCAACCTCACTGCCGACTACACTGTGGGAGTTGCCATCTCCACTGAGAACGACCTCATATTCATCCAGAAGACGATCAAGTCGTGGGTCGAAGCCAAGTGTGTCACAACTGGTGACGCCTCTGACGAAGAGAACCTTGACAATCTCAAGATCAAGCTGACCCCCACCAAGGAGACCAGGAGCCTCCTGTCTCGTCACACACACTCCCATGGCCATTCTCACTCGCACCTTCACTCTCACCACAACGCTCTAGTGTCACGAGCTACTTGCACCACCCGGAAGGTCATTTCTGGAGATTCCTGCGGTTCTCTTGCCACAAAGTGTGGCATCAGTGGCGCCGACTTCACAAAGTACAACAGTTACGACAAGCAGTTGTGCTCAAAGCTTGTGGAGGGCCAGGTCGTCTGCTGTTCATCGGGGTCGCTGCCAGATCTCAGGCCCAAGCCCAAGGCAGACGGTGAATGCTTTTCTTACACCACCAAGGTATGAGCTTCTCATCCGTGAGAAGGGCATGGATTTAAGCTGACTCATGGTTTGCAGAAAGACGACAGTTGTTCAAAGATTGCTGCTTCCAACGGTCTCAAGGCGACAGACCTTGACGGGTTTAACAAGGAGACTTGGTAAGTACTCCATATCTTCAACTTGACTACATGCTAATACTCAACTGCAGGGGCTGGAACGGATGCAAGAACCTCTTGATCGGCCAGACCATTTGCCTCAGCAAGGGAACACCCCCACTTCCTGCACCTGTTTCCAACGCTCAGTGTGGACCAACCAAGAAGGGAACCAAGAAACCCTCCGGAGACAAGAAGCTGGCCGATCTCAACCCGTGCCCGCTCAATACCTGCTGTAACATCTGGGGTCAATGTGGTATGTTGATATCGATATCACTTGTTGTGCCGAAAATTGCTAACAGCTCCCAGGAACCACCAAGGACTACTGTACCAAGTCCAAGTCAGAAACCGGCAACCCAGGCACAGCCAAGCCAGGCGAGAACGGATGCGTATCCAACTGCGGCATGGAAATTGTCAACAACGGCAAGGCACCCTCTGAGTACAAGAAGATCGCCTACTTTGAGTCCTGGAACCAAGACAGACCGTGCTTGCACATGGATGTGCGCACAATCACGTCCGCCTTCACGTCGGGTTGGACTCATGTTCACTTTGCCTTTGCCAACATCACCAAGGACTACAAAGTCAATGTTGAAGACACGTACGGCCAGTTCAAGAACTTCAAGGGTCTCAAGGGTGTCAAGCGCATTGTTGCCTTTGGTGGATGGTCCTTCTCTGTTGGCATTCCAACCTACGCGATTCTACGTGAGGCTGTGAAACCGGCGAAGCGAGAGGCCTTTTCTACTGAGATTGTCAACTTTGTCAACAATAACAAGCTTGATGGTGTCGACTTTGACTGGGAGTACCCTGGTGCGCCTGATCTGCCGGACATTCCTGCAGGAGGTGAGAAAGAACCAGATGACTATCTTGAGTTCTTGAAGCTGGTCAGGAAGAAGCTTGGCAAGGAGAAGTCTCTTTCTATCGCAGCTCCAGCTTCTTTCTGGTACCTCAAGCAATTCCCCATTGGTGAAATCTCAAAGATTGTGGACTATGTAAGTTGACTTCTGACCTTGACGAGTGGTAAGCTAATAACTCTTAAAAAGATTGTCTACATGACGTATGATCTTCACGGTAAGACACTAAATCTTCTTCTGACTGGCTGATAGCTAACTACTCATAGGCCAGTGGGATTTCGAGTCGTCATGGGGGGCCGAGGGTTGTCCCAAGGGTAGCTGCCTCAGATCGCATGGTAAGTGACGCTCTTTCTCCAGTACCGGATTGTGGCTAACACAACTATAGTCAACATGACTGAGACCATGAACTCGTTGGCCATGATCACCAAGGCCGGCGTCGAAGCCCGACAAGTCGTGGTTGGTGTTTCCAGCTACGGACGATCGTTCCAGATGAGCAACGCCAACTGCAAGGGTCCCATGTGCACTTTTACCGGAAACGGAGCGAAGAAGGGGAAGTGCACTGCTACTTCTGGCTACATCTCCAATGCTGAGATTGAAACCATCAAGGCTGAGAAGAATGTCAATTCTTGGTGGGATCAGACCACGGACACTGACTACATGATTTACGACAGTAAGTGACAATTTGGACCTTGGGTCAAGAGGGTGATGGTTGACACGGTTCTAGACACGGAATGGGTCGCGTACATGACAGAGACAACCAAGAATCGCAGGATCTCCAAGTACAAGGTGAGGCTGTTACTTCCACCTATAGAACACAAGGCTGACGAGTATCCAGGGCCTCAACTTTGGCGGTACCTCAGACTGGGCCATCGATCTTCAGCAATTCTGGGCTGATACTGAGAACATCGATGATACTCGAAGCAACTTTACAGAAGGAACTGATGGAACCTACGAGTGGTGCGACAAGGAGTACGACTCGGTTGAAGACATTCCCGACTCGAGCCCCGGAAAGTGCATTCCCTCATACATTCTGGGCGGCCTTAAGAAGGAACTTGCCACTGCCATCACGGATTACAAGGAGGTGTCCAAAGGCTACGACGACAAGGTAAGCATGCGATCTTGATCCTTACTTCGAGACCCCTTTGCTGACACACAACAGTTCAAGTGGTATGTCGACTGGGTGAAGGACGGTATCGATCCCGCTCTGGACAAGTTCATGCAAATTATTGCCGGTGAAGGCAACAAGTACATGGACTGCGAATGGTCCTCCCAGTTCAACGAAGGATCCGGCTCTTGCACCAAGGTCTACCTCAAGGTCCCGCCTGGTATGGGTGGTGGGTTGAGAGTGATCAAGTACAAGATGGTTGATGAAGATGGTTTCTACAAGGCCCTTCTGGAGCACACCGGTATCGAGAAGGACTGGATCGAATGGCGCGACTACTCTCAGCCTGATCCTTGCCCTTGCGCAACAGGACCTCTCAAGGCCCGAGAAGCCAAGGAGGATCTCAAGGCTGAAGCCAAAGCGGCCGCTTTCTGTCCTTGCCTCAACGATGCTACCATGTTCAAGAACTATCCTCGTCGGAGAAGGGACACGGGCAAGATCAACGTTCCCAACCCCAAGAAGATGATCGACGAGGCCATTCCTAAGACGGATGAGCTTGCTGATCTCTTGGACGATACCTACAGCAAGAGTAAAGACAGGAGCCTTGATGCGTCTGGTGAAGATGCCGCTACTGCTTTCAGTATGCCTGTCTTCATGCTTGAGGATGCTATCGAGTCTATCAAGACAGTCAAGGAGATTGGTGAGAAGCAGAAGGAGACCAAGACGAAGGAACTGGTTATGAACATCCTCACCATCGTCTTTGCTGTCATTCCCTTCGTCGGTCAAGCAGCCTCAGCTCTTGGTGGCGCCGCAGTTATTGCCCGTGCCGCGCTCATCGTCGGAGAAGCCGGTAACGCGGCACTCAGCATCGTGGAGATCGTCGACGACCCTCTCTCGGCGCCGTTTGCCATTATTGGAATGCTCATTGGTGCAGGCGGCATCAAGACCAAGGGCCCTCGCAAAGCCTTCAATGATGCTGCTGAGGCTCGCCGTGCTCTTGATGCTGGCAAGCTCAAGCTGTTTTCTCCTGCTTTTAGACGCAAGGATGAAGCAGTTCAGAACCTGTTGAAGAAGCAGACTTGCAAGATTGGATAAGTGGCCTAAGTCACCCAGAGTTGTCTCAGACTCCGGGGTGTTTCGACCGCCCCGGAGTGTTCGTATCTATCGTCTAGATGGAGTGCATCATTGCTTGCAAGTTGGAGGATGGATGGAGTCTCGCAAAAGGAAAATTGTACGGTAACAATGTAAAACCAATAAGAATGTGATTCAATGCAGGTTGATCTATCTGATTGACTACCGTCCGCGACCTCTACGACCCCCTCGACCTCCTCGCCCACCTCGACCCGAGTCTCTTTGCTTCCTCGGGAAAGCAGAGACATAAGTCATGATATCCGCTACATTCTGCTCATAGGAACGAGGAATGCTTCGATTGCTGACACCGACATTGTCTAGAGTGACCTCCTCTAAAGGCGTCGGTGTCAACGGCTTCATCTCCTTCCACAGCAAAGCCTCATCCATGGTCACCCCGTCGACATCCGGGATTTCAGAAAGGAAATCCCACTGCGCGATGGATTCTGCAGTGGCGTGCTCTTTGATGTACCCCATGAAGTTGTCGTAGCAGCCTTGATTTTGGACTTCTTCGTACAAAAGGTTATTGATCTTGGGTTGAAGCTCGACGAAGCGGTCAAAATCTTTGGCCACGACCATTGCGTGAGCAGCTGCTTGCTTCAAGACGGGGACTCTTTGGGCGAGTTCCATGTAGGTCTCAGGGCTTGCCAGTTGCGGGTACCAGATCGTATACGGCAGATGCTCTTGAGGCAGAGAAGTGTCGATACTGTCGACCCAGGTAAGATCATCGTTCATGATGAAACGAGCGTAGACAAACTTTCGGAAGCGCTCAAGATCGGGTTGCTGGGAGCACCACTTGGCAAAGAAAGTGTTGTGGTAGACCCCACGGACAATGCACTGAGCTTCACCCTCGATGAGTTCTGGGCGTCGAAGACGAGCGTATCGATCAGCGTTGCCCGAGTACGCCGCCATGAGGATCAAGAGATCCTTGTCCGCGGTTGGAAGATCGAGAGGCAAGGAATTCCACAATAGAGAAACCACGTCGTCCGGAATTGACCGTGTCCCTGGGTGAGAACCCTCAGCTTCCAAATTCCAGTCTTCGGTAATGTCAAAAGAAGGTGGGTAGAGGTCTCGACTAATTGGCTGCTTGTTGTCCAGAGTAGATCGTACGCAAGTATCGCCGTTGAGAAAAGCCCCAGGCTTCGGATGAAGGGAAACCGTGCAGTTGTAATCGTCCATGATCCTATACCTTGTGGGTGCGCCCATGATCCTATCGTAGATTTCTTTGCCGCTAGCCTTGTTGTCTCGAGCTTCCTCGGCAACGGCAACATCAGGTAAAACATGGAGTTCCTCGTACAACTCCGTATACCCGCCAGCCGCACACGCACGGGCGACCAAGTAGGGCATTATAGGGTTAGGATAAGCTTTTAACAAATGTCGTAGAGTCTGCTCGTTCGGTATATCGGGATACCAGAAGCAGTAGGGAAGCTCTTGTGTTGGCGGATTTGGCTCTGGGGGACGGTCGCTCATGATAGCCCGAGCGTTGAGTGCTCGTATGACTGACGGATGCTGTGTTTTGCCTCGCAACTCCTCGGCAAATCCATCATGTTGGCGAATACCGCTCACCAAGCAGCGAATCGTAACATCATGGGACAAGTCGTGAGGTACAGCTTCTCCTCGAATGGCTGCTTTGAGGGCGTTGAAGTCAAGCCGTCCCACCTCTTCCCGGAGTTTGAGCACTTCGTCTCGAAGCATTGTAGAAAAAGATAAACTTGGCGATGAGAAGAGTCAGAAGAACGTGCATGCTAACAGAGAAGGTGGCACACGGTCCTACTCATACCTAGCCAGTGAGGCGGTGATGCACGGCAGAATTGATCGACACTGGGGAAGGAAGGGTGCCTGAAGCTGATCTGCGCTTGTGGATACAGAGAGGGTCAAGTAAAAGTTCAGGGGGAGGAGTGTGTTGTGGCGAAGCAAAAATCCTTGTCAACGAGCTGAAAGGTTCGAAGAGCCCATAGGGACACCCCACCGTGCGCACTTATGACATTCAAGAGGAAACTATGGAAATGGACAAGGAGTATGATAGCTTCTGGGTGATATGGTTGCCGTAGACTGACACATGTGTCCCTGCCGCTATGTAGCTACGCCTCGGCATCCTCGACCTCTTCGTGAACTCCACCAACCTTGGCGTCAAGCTGCATTTCCTGCGCATGCTGATGCGGCATAACAGTCCGACCACCCTTGGAAGACAAGACACCTCCAGTGATGCCACCCTTGACAAACAACAGCGGAATATCTTCCAGCTCAATACCCTTTGTCTCAGGGTAGAAACAGTAGACCATTGGAAGGAAGCAGGCGTTGAGGACGGCAAAGATGATGAAAGTCTTCCACCCGATATTTTCTGTAGGAGTCAGTAAGATACGGCATCCAAGAGTCGCGGGCATAGTTACCGAAGGCAATCGGGGTAATCTTGACAACGGCAAAAACGGCCATCCAGTTCCAACCAGAGGCAATGGCTTGCATTCTGGCTCTAACACGAGTAGTGTTGATCTCGGTGGGATAAAACCAAGGCACAGGCAGCCATCCAACACCAATAATGAGCTGGAAGAGAAAGATAAAGGCCGTGGCTCCATATGCAGAGCCTGTAGATTCAAGAGAGAGCAGGATCGAAACCATGACGAAACAGAAGCTAAGTCCAGCTGAGCACGCCATGAGAAGTGTCCGTCGGCCGTAGCGATCCATCAAGAAGACTGGAATGCAGCTACCAATGAGGTAGGTGATTTGCGAACAGCCTCCGACGATGAGAGAAGTATTTCGATCGAGACCCATGCTGCCTTGGAAGATCACGGGCGCATAGTAGTTGATCATGTTGCTGCCTGAGAACTGCTGCGCAAGCTGGATGGAGATGGTGATGAGCAGCCTTCGAAGGTTCTGGACCTCGCCCCAGGAGAAAAGTTCCTTGATACTGAAGGGTCCGTCTTTCTGCTCTTCTTCCAAGCCGCTACGGATATCGAGTAGGGTTCGATTGACATCCGCGTTGTCATCGGGCTTATCGGTGATGGCCGCAATGGTTTGGCGAGCCTCTTCGTATTTTTCGTGCTGGACGAGCCATCGGGGGGATTCGGGAAGGCCAATAACCTGCACAATGAGGCAGATGGCAAACACGGCTTGGAATGCGAGAGGGAATCTCCACTGAAGTGAGGACTCGGTAAAGCTAGTCCCATAGTCCATCCTAGGAAGGCTCAAGTTAGCGACACAACATCATGTTCAAACCATTGAAATATACTCACCAGTAAGATATCACGACTCCAAGAATAGTTACTGTGCCTTGCAGGGTCAACAGTGCACCTCGAATAGCAGCCGGTGAGCATTCGCTCTGGTAAACGGGGGCTGTCGAGGAGTTCATTCCGTTCCCGATCCCAGTGACGATGCGACCGACGATAAGTTGTGCAACCGTGTAGGATGAAGATAAGATCGCTGCGCCAACAATCATGATGCTACCACCGGCGATCAACATAGTTCTGCGACCGAATCTCTCGCCGATGAAATAGCATATGATGGACCCGACCACGCATCCAATGTCATACAAAGCTGTGATGTTGCCTTGCATATCAGCATTAGGGTGATTAAAGTCTCTTCCAAACCGATTTTCTGCTCCAATCAGCCCAGCCATGACCCCTTGGTCGAAGCCGAGTAATAGAAACGCCTGGCATGATGCCAGGGTGATGGCTAGAACGAGTTTCTGACCTCGAAAGCTATGTTTCCACAGCGCCATGTTGGTAATCGGATAAAGATGAGGGTGAATATGACATGATGAAAGTCACAGAAGCCTGGGCTCTTATAAAACTGTCGTCGTCTGTCGATCATTTCGCCCTGGATTATACCGATGCCCGATTACCAAGGTGAGGAGACAGTCTTAGCCGAAGCCCTTCCCGCTCGGTTCAAGCTTCGACGAGTGCCGAGAAGTAGCTGCGGGTACGGAGAAATGAAGTTGGAG